>JAQFJA010000026.1:25977631-25992540 GCA_029874485.1 Naso brachycentron | reverse complement strand
GAGAAAACTGGAGAAGTCGCTGCTTGTAGTGTTGGATCTCGGCGTGTTTGCTGATGACCTGCGAAGGCTTCATCGTCGGACGGAGATAAGGATATGCAGTCCATTGGTTCGGTGAGTTTTTTCTTTTTTCTCGTGAGCGCTATGCATGCGAACGCGAATGCAAGAGCGAGAAACTGAGGAGAGGGACAGACTTGGCTTAAGTAGGGAGCTGGAGGACCGTGATTGGTGTGTGTTCCCGCTCCTGAAACTGCGCTTTGATAAGCTTCGATTAAAATGGAAGCAAAATATTCAACATCTTAATGTCCACAGTGATTAACAGTTATTAAAGTTCACGTAAAATTTAGTGGACTAAAAAGGTGATACTTTCATTCCACATTTCACCACCTTGAACAGACAAGATCAGTGAACTCTCACATGCTGATCCAACAAGTGTTCTTTTGAATATTTTCAGTGTTTGGTCACTGAGCCCAGAACCGTCAGTTATCTTCATTTCTTTCCTTTCTTTCCTTCTTTCTTTTTTAAAAAATCATCAGTAGATTTACTTCAGCTGCAGTGGAACAAATATTTCAGACTGGATACACCTGAAATGATGTTCATGTGGTTCATACTTTCACTGTTTTCAGAGGTGGGAAGCAACAAAGTACAAATACTTTGTTACTTTACTTAAGTAGATATTTCAGGTATCTGTAGCCTACCGTATTTGAGTATTTCTTTTTTCTGACAACTTTTTACTTTTACTCTCTACATTTGAACACAAACATTTGTACATTCTACTCCTTACATTGTCAAAACAGGCTCATTATTTCAAGTTGAAACGTTTTTGCCTTTTTGGTTGTGCTGAGGAAGCTTTACCAAACCAAAATGTCACTATTTGATATTCCGAGTTTGAGACTCAGTTTTCTGGTGCATTGGCTAGAAATGTCCTTCAGAGGGATACTTTTATACTTTGACACTTTAAGTATATTTCAGAACACTTACTTTCTTACTTTTGCTTCAGTAAAGTACATTTCAGAATCTGCTCTTTATTACTTTGACTTTAGTAAAGAAGCGGGTCCTTTTTTACACAAGTACTTCTACTTAACCAAAGAAAGTGTGTACTATACTGTCTGACTGTTATGACGATGTGATGTAGCCACAAACTGAGCTGTTCAAGTTTTAAACCACGTTTTGAAAATATTTCTACTTGTGATATAGTAAGAAAGTAAATTGTGTCTTCAAGGATATAACAGCGTAAGACATCCTTAAATAAACTTGATGTGAAGGGGTTAAGTTGTCTATTCTATAACCATATAGTCTATAAAATGTGAGGTTAATGTTTCACCGTGGTTGTGGAGGAAGTCACCCACTACTCCTCCTCAACCTCCACAGAAACTTGACTCCACCCTGTGATAAGAAGCTGATAACAAAAACAACATTTTCACACTTCGGGGGTCATTTACAAAAACTCAAGTGGCCCGAGTTTGACGTGCCGCAGACAACAAGAAAGAAAACAACAAACAGCAAACTCCCATCGCCATCATTTCTCTGTCATTCCCAACTAATTTTGCAAATAAAGTCTCAGTCTGCCCATTGAATGAATGAATAGTTTCTGCGCTTTGTTTAAAGTTTAATTGCTTCTGCTTTGTTCTTTGTAATCTGAAAACTCATTTTGATTCATCTCACCATCTCATCTTCTGAGGACACCCACCAGTACCTGAGCAGGACGTATGGGCAGTTTTACACCTTTACATGAGGTTTAACATCTTGATTGCCCAAATCACATAAAACACACCTTTCTCTGGCTGTAAAACCGTTCCCATTCAGAGACAAGATATCTTTATCTGACAAAAGTTGCAGAAGCAAACATTAACCAACTTTCCCACAGGTTTCATTTGCCTTTGTGGACTCAGTTTCCTCATGTATTTGTTGCATTTTACTCTTTGTTTCAATTTTAGATGCAACAAATGAGAGAAACACTTTCAGCATAATTTTCGTATCTGTAAAAATAAATCAGCTGTTTCATTTTCTGTCCTCTATTCTTTAACTTTCCGCTCTTCCCCTCCTTAGTTCATACAAGTTACATCTTTTTAGGAAATAGGGCATGAGCAGAGGAAAGACAAATGAGCTGCCACTTGTCTGTGAAAACCATTTTGTCTTGAAAACGTTTGTCATAACATCCAAACTTGTTCATATTTTTCTGATAATATTTGAAATTCTGTTTATATCTGTTGGCAATGTTAAAGAGTTCACTGTGTGGTTGGGGGTTGGCATTTTGGAGACGTGCTGTAATATGACGACAGTAGAAATAAAAATATACAAACTGAAATCGTAAACCGCACGTTTCTGTTAGAGGGGTTTCCTTATCATGGAGATGCAACTGACACCACAGCTGATGTGTTCTGCTAAACATAGACATGTTTGGCTTCAAGATCCACCAAACCTACAGAGACTCTGAACGTCTCTAGTCAAACAAAACATTTAGCTGATAATTACAAAAAAAATATTAAACTTGAGAAAATCCAGAAATGTTATAAGAGACAAACCAATGACGACATTTTGAGTACAAAAAGAAGTTTTATTCCACTTATTTGTCTGTGTATATTTTAAGTATAAAGAACTCTGTGACTCTTGTTTGAACACAAATAACTTTCAT
The DNA here is from genome assembly GCA_029874485.1 of Naso brachycentron. Taxonomy (NCBI): domain Eukaryota; kingdom Metazoa; phylum Chordata; class Actinopteri; order Acanthuriformes; family Acanthuridae; genus Naso; species Naso brachycentron. The sequence continues at coordinate 25,989,908 of JAQFJA010000026.1, read as the reverse complement.
TAACTGCTGTGTCTATAAGACAAAAACAATGTCTGCCCAAATCACTTTGCTGCAAGCATCTCATTTTTATTGATGTATCTACTACATTATTTCAGTTTTAAATTAAAGGAAAAGTCCAACATTTTGCGGACTGTTTTGTTTGTGTTCTCTGTGTTCTCAGTGCAGAGAGGGGTTCCTGTTATTTTGTTTCAACATATCCAATCAACAAGAAAGATCATGTAGGTTAGAGTTCATATTTGACGGACGAACTCTTAATAATCTCCCTGCTTCCAGACTTTGCGCTGAGTTCTGCTGAACATGTCCTGGATCCACCTCTGCACAGGATACTGATATCTGTCTTCTCAAACAAGCAGATTTCCCAACAGTTTGAGCGTTTCTTCACGTAGATATTTGAACAGTGATAAATACCTTATTTTTTCCAAAGAAAGGGGCAGCTTCATCAAGGTTTTGTTGGAAAAAGGAAAACATTAACAGACAAGCTGCATAGCCTATACATCAACAGCGTGCCTCTCTGGTATGTCAGCTGATGGTGCATCTCACATTTCTGTGTATCATATTTCTGTAACTGATGCTCTTCACCCAGAACAGTGACTGCAGTAACAGAGGTCAGATTTGTTGATATCAGGCTAGTGACATGACTGACCTCAGATTTGAAACCCATGAGTCAGAGAGTAAAAGTTATAATTTTATGTGTTGAAAATATTTGAAATAGGACAGGACGGGTTCCACAGATCCCAGGAGAATCATTTTGTTACTATTGTTTTTGCTTTGGACGGTTAAAGTAACCTGATGTGGAAGTCATCAGACACATTCAAAATTTAACTGTATTAACTTTATATTGTGATTGGTTTAAGTTAGCCTGTGAGGGATGGTGACTGGAAGAACCACCTGTATATCACCATCTATCACAGGGTAACTTTAATCAAGACCACGCCAATCTACCTCACTAATCTGACACGCCTGAGCCTCATTAACTCAACCGCCCATGCCTCTAATTTAGTCACCTGTGCAGACCTATATAGTTGAGTCTAACCCTTTGGCCCAATCCCAAACCGACCCCTATCCACTTGCCCTACCCACTCCCCCTTCATTTGTGCGTTCTTGCAGAGGGTTCGCCACATTAAGGGCCGTCCCAAACCAAATTGTGCGGAGTGTAAGCGGAACCTTAAAGATGAGCTGAAATGTCTTCTTCCAGAGCGTCCACTGCCATATTGTGACATATTCACTATTCAAACAATTAAACAATCAATGTACGGGTTGATAAGGGCGGGACATAAGTTGGAGGAATCTAATTGGAGTGTTGTTGGCAAGTTCAACTGGTGATTCTTCCAATAATGGCCAGAGTCAACGATGACATCAGGGACGCAGGAGATTTTCTTTTTTTACATGAAAGATGGAAGTGGCAGACTTTCATACACATTCATAACAGTGTCTAATATGGTCATTTAGTTAAAATACAACAGTGGTTGAAATGCAGTAGTTTCCTCTTGCTCATCCGGTAAAGCTGTGACACATTTGAAGTGCTGTCGTCTTCTGTGAGCAGCAGCTATAATTGCATACTGTAACTTGTGAATAACGCAACAGCCATGCAAGCAGGCGTCCATCTGTTGCCATGCTGACAGCTACGTCCATGTTCCGGTTGAGTGTAAAGGATGTCCCATACTTTGACGATCAAATTAATACCCTCCCCCTTCAATAGAAGGACACTTCAAAGCTGCGAGTGTAACTTCATTTGGAGTGACACATGGTAGTTAAGTGGTAGTGAGTAGGAAGCGGTTTGGGATTGGGCCGCTTTCTCTTGTGTTTGTCTCAAGTTCTCACCTCCTTCACCCAAAAATCCAGTTTTTTCATCTGCTCTCTCGCGCAGGTTTACAGAGTGGCTCAGTGGTTGGATACTCTGCCGCACCTTGAGAAATCCAGTGTAAGTCCAAATGGTTACTCCCAGTTTCTCACACAGTTCATCTACTCCTTCATTTTCACCTCAGTAATTCCTCTTCTTTGTTCTCATAGGAACCACAGGGAATGATGAAGTCACACACTCATAAATCCAGTCAGAAGAAGAGTGAAAATAATTTCAGTTCTGATCTTTGCTCTTTTGATAAAGACACACTCTTCAGTTGTGACTGCAAACCTTATCTAAAATCTTCTTTGTTTCGGAGCAAAACGAACTACTGTCTTCACTGCCCACACTAAGAAGCTACGTCCAAATGTATCTGCCAGGAGTTCCTCAGAGGACGCTGATTTGTCTGAATCACTGTCGTTTGGACACAAGCACATAAGCTCAAAGCCTGGTGAGAGAAAGTCTTGCATGACATGAACTTGTGTGATCTTTTGAATCCTGCTGCCTCACAAGGTTAAAATCTGGCAATTGGTTCAGTTGGATGAATTAATTACATTAATCATGAACTAAGTTTTATTGCTTTAAATAACAGGAAACCTTACTTAATACATTTGGTAACCACTGTCACATTTAGTAAGTCAGGAATTTTTCTTGTTCTGATTCTCCACAATGTGTCTTGTTGTTCCAAATCAAAAGAAACATGTAGAAATGTACTGAGCATTTGAGCGTGTAAAGATGAGAAAACAATAAATTAGGCTTTATTTCAAAGTTGTTTTATGGCTTTCAAAACTACCAGTATTTGTAACCCTGACTGCATTTTGTTTTGGTTTTGAGCTGAGCTCAAAGTCCACATGAACGTGAACTTGAAACACAAACATACATGAACACATGACGACACGCGCTTTCTGCAAAACAAGTACACACGTTCTGTGTGTCGCCTTGAACTGTGTGTGTGTGTGTGTGTGATTTGTGTCTGTGGTGTGTCTTGATTTTCTGGCCTCCGATTGGTCCGTGGGGACAGGTGTGGCTGGCATGAATGGTGCACGAGGCTGAGTTTACCCTCTCATTGAAGGAGCTCAATGACAAACAGTTGGCTGAATGTACAAAAGCAGAACATCAGTCATAATGAGAGAAGAGATGAGTCACTGAGTTTTTAGATTGGCAGTAAAAATGAAAACATGTTCATTTAATGTCTTGTTTTTGACCTTTCATATGCTTTTATCATGTCTGAACTCCATAGGTGAGAACCAATAAATGTGACATAAAGAACTTTTACTGCAACAAAGTGATGAGAGATGAGACACAGAAAATGGTAATTAAATGCAGTAATTTATGTAAGAGGTAACAAAAAGGACAAATTCGCATGGAAGTCTACAAGGTACTTAGACTTAAGACTTTACAATACTCTAAACCTTCTGCAGATTTTTAAATTATAGCCTACCTAAATTCTGAAAAAATTAAAAACATATACAAAAAAATGAACATGTAGCTATGTACACAGAAGAATGCAGTAAAGTTTTTAGTTGTGGCAGTTAAAATGTGTATTCTTACAGGAAGAATTTTTTTTTTTTTTTTCTGCTTTCTTCTTTAGGTAAATATATAGGACCAAGAGACTGTGCATGTGTCATCTGTGAAGGAGGTTGTTGCAAGTGTACAAGGAAATATTGTAAGGAATAAGCCACATGTGGATGTTTGGCAGCTCCAAAATAGCATAAAGTCTCAAAGCACAATGTATTTTCCAGAGTTATTAAAATCTGTATCATGCATTGAAGTTAACATACAAATAATTAGAACAAGTTTATATGAGGGACACTGGCAAAAATAATTTAATTTGCTAAAAAACAAACAAACAAGCAAGCAACAACATCATTGCTTTCAGGCGTTGTTATGATGAAAAATCAACTAAATCTTAAGCATTGTCTATCTGACTTCCTTCAGGGTTTTTAATCTGTAAAATAAATCCATTAAACACTTCAACTGTAACACTGTTTTTATTTCAGCTTAAAGGAGCTTCTGTGCTTCTGATAGTTTTTTATCTGTTTTCTCTCTTCTGTCTCTGGTGGTCTGAAATAAACAGTGGTTGGTGTATTTAGAGGCTGCAGCTGCTCAGTCCAAACAGACCATGAGAGCTGTGTTAGTGCTTTGCTCAAGGGCACATTGATTATAGATCGTTAAACTCACCGCCTGCTTTTACCTTCACTGATTTATCCTGGCTTGTTTTATGCCTTCAGGCCATCAGTGTCCTTTTACATCTGATATTTTTAATGTGTTTTTCCAGCAGTGACCTGTTACCTGGCCTTTAATGCTTACACAAAGTAAGAGAAAGATGACATTTGTCATCGAGCTGAGTGACAGACAAAAGTCGAAGCATTTGTCAGAAATGGTCTTTATGTTCTGATCTGATGACCTGTTAAACATAACACAGTTTCCTGTTTTTTTAGTCTGTATAAAGTGCACTGACCTGAACCCATGAGTCTGTTTATGAAGGAAAAACACAATCAGTTTGAGTCTTAACAGTACTCTGAATGTTATAAGAGTGTTATTAACCATCCGTGACCACTTATTTCAATCTCAGCTGACACTGATTGAAGGCGGGGCTCACTCTCACATCAACAGCTCAGGACAATTTAGTCACTAATTAACCTGCTTGTCTTTACAGTTCAGGAGGAAGCCGGACCACAAAAGCCCACACAGAAAAGCAGCGTTCAAAGCCTGAACCTTGCTGCTGTGAGGTGACAGTGCTAACCGCCGCACCAACGTGCCGCTCAGTGTCATCAACATAAAGCAAAATCTTTACATTAAACTCTTTGTGCTGAGCATGAGGGGGATGTTATCAAAGGAAGTAAAAATGAGAATTTCACTATAAAGTAATAATGCAAAGAAAAAAACATCATAAAATACATAAAAACAAACACCAAAACATACAACAACAAAAAACATCCAAAACATTCACAAAATGCCCAGTTACTTATCCAGTCAAGCACTGAAATAGCAAATCTTCATCACTGGAAAGAGAATACTTTTAGCTACTTAAATTTCTTGTCACTGTCTTTTGCAAAAACTTAAAAAAGTGAAAATTCAGACCTTCACTTAAAGGTCACAAATGCAAAAGTTAAACTTTTCAATGATGAAGATTTCAGATATATTTGTGCTTTGATGCTTGAAAATGTTGTTTCAAGGTTTAAGTCAGCACATTACTGAGTCAGTGGAAATTTTTTAAAACATTCCCACCAAGAGAGGGACTGAAGTTGATAAAACAGGGTCTGCAAAGATAGCCAGGTTCCTGAACCACCCGGGGTCATAAAACTTATTTAGGTCATTTGGCTTTTATTTCTTTCTCAGGTTACTGGAGAGAATTTAAGAGCTGAGGAGAAAAAGAAGAGGGCATATTTAAAAACTGTATGTGATATTTGAGCAATAAAAGAATCAGTCAGGAAAAAAACAAAACAAAATAAAACAAAACAAAAAACAAACCAGAGCAAGACTCCTCTGGTGACACTAGGGGGCAGGATAAGTTAATATTTGAATGTCGGGGGGATGGGACCATTAATTCCGCCTCTGTACTACCTTTTCAATGTCACAGTTTCAATTATGGACGACCTTTTTGCCTCACGATGCAGCATTCGTGTCACGGAACATGAGATTCCGATGGAATTCCTAAAGCAGCCAGTAAATATGTCTGACCTCGATCAAGATAAATGAAGAGAGGAAATACACTGGAAAAACGGCATACCTACCTCGGAGTTTGTGGCTTTGTGTGCATACTGCCTGTAAATAAGGTGTGTGTAGAGTGTGTATTTATTGTAGGCGTATAGAAATGATTTGATTGAGAAAAATTGCTGAAAAGTTGAAAAGATGTTTTCTTGCATCTGCTTCTGAGTTTTTTAAGACAGAAATGTACACAGAATTAAAGTAATGCATTACATTGCAACTGTCAAGGTGTGTATTTCATGATAAAAATGCTTTTCTCTTTGTTGAAATATATATATTTTTGCTTTGTAAGTAAGGTTTTGCTGACTTCATGCTGGATATGCAGTAAACAACAGAGCTCCGATGCCTGGGGAAGCTGAATAACAGCGTTATATGCAGGACAATATTGAATGTTTAAGGTTCAGTGAGCTTCATTATCTCATCCCCAGAGGCCCCCCACCCTCACCCACCACCCAAAAAAGAAGGCTTCATGGCTTCATGTGTGTTCCAGTTCCATTTAAAACTTTGTTACACTTCGTGTCAATGCCACGGTGCGCTCAAGCAACATTACACTAAACAAGAAAACTGTGATGAGGATAACACAGTAAGAATGTAATACCTCCACCTGCAGAAAACAATGACAAATCACAAGGGATTATGGGTAGAGAGAAATGGGCGAAAACCAAGTTAAAGTCTGGACTAATGTTTTTATTCATGTATATTCATATATTCAAGAAGTATTGTCATAAATAAGGTGTGATTGATAAGTTAGTGGCTTACAGCAGAAGAAGTTAAGTTATACAGCTCACATGCACCATTCAACTCTTTGAGAGATTATACTAGAAGTCTGAATTAAATAATGTTTGTGATATTTCTGTTTTTGCGTAGCTGAAATTAAAAAAAACAACAACAAAAACAAACAGACACTGCCGACCTTCATGCAGTTATCCAGAAATGTGCATTTGAACTCTTCCAATGACCTGATTTTGCACCCATAGATTAGACCCTGTTCCCTGAGATGAAGACAGAGCTCAGCAGTCGCCAAATTGGCTTTTAAGCAAAAATGGCATCATCACTGATCTGTATGCTCCCCAGCCGCTGGACTAAATTTGTTAATGGAGGAGACTGTGCTGCAAAATAAATGTGCTAAGTTGTCTAATATTTTCTTGTTCTACCCTGAACATATGGCTGAGCCCCCGTTAATCAGTGTCCTTCATTGTGTAGGTACTTCCTTAACAGTAAGTGCACTTAAAGTTCATTGTAAGTCTGTTCTTTTCAATGGGAAAGAGTAATGTTAATTTAATTAAATAAATGACCTAACCGTGAAACAGGCTAACAGACCGTCTTTGTCCAAAAATTTTAAAATGTATGGCGACGATCCAGAAACAGATTTAATTTTTACTCCAGAGATGAATGCAAAATAAATTCATCATAGACTCTTCCATGGATCGACCAGTCCAGAGGAGACAGGCAAGGTTTTTTCATGAATCCTATTAACATCTACTTTCATCAGACGGGCACCCAGAATGAGGTGCAGGCTCACCGCTGAGAGGCCCCTACATGACAAGGATAGAAATATGTTTTAATGAGCCTGAGCTCGAGGCGACAGACTAAATTTTTTATGTGAGGCCAAGGCTGTGAGACATTAGGAATGCATAGACACAAGGTAATATCCTCTTAAAACACGGTGAAAACACATAAAGAGGCGGAAAGAATGCAAGCTGTTCCAATGAGAGGAAAAACCCTTAAGCTGTTATGAAAATGTCCAACATCCCAGGGGGAAACAACAAGAAACAAACTGTAAATGTCGAATGTTGCTGCCCCCTAAAGGCTGTAGCGCTCATTACATACTGACAAATTATTGCTGTGTGAAACTTCACAAGTCTTTTAATAGCTGCAGTTAGCAGCTCTGTAGGTTGCTCTGTCAGCCATTTGGTCCACAGAAGTTCTCCACTCCTTGGTGGCCACATTTTCCACCCTAGGAGGTTGAAATTTCATATGAAGGTCAAGTGTCTGAGTGTGTGTTTGTGTTCAAACCAGTCGGCTAAAAAGGTACGTGGCAATGGGAGTGGCCTATTCTAAGAGGGTGCGTAACTTTCAAATTTACAGACTTGTACAAGCTTTAGTGAAAAAGTTGGTCATGAACCAAAGGACAGCAAAATAACGTGGCACAGGGAGTGGCCTGTAACAACAAGGTGCGTAACTTCTAAATGGATTCATGTAAAATGGCCAAATTTTGTAGAAACACATACACACACTGACACACACACACACACACACAGAGCTGGTGCGTCCATATAGGCAAACTGCCTAAAGCGTCAGCCCATCAACCGATAACTGCTGAGGTATTCGTGTGTTCCAGCACGTGCAGTGGGTAGTCACCACTGTTTTCTACACGGAGAGATTCACTCTGAGCTCAGCCTTGCATAGCTGTTTGGTTTTTTTTGTTTTTTTCTAACAAGACAAGTGCCTCATTCCCGCGCTCGTCAGTACACAGGGATGAACTGGATTTTTGCCTGAAAAATATGAATATGAAATGCTATGCATCACATTGGGCCTCCCGTAAAGGTTAAATTTACGCTCAACTGTTCAGAGCTGTGTCAGAGCAGGACAAATCAACAAGGTGCTCAGGCAACTTGCACACAGAGTGGCACTCCACAGGCGCCCTGCTGGCTTTTCTTTGCCCTCGTCAGTTTTGCTCCTCCTTGACTCCTTTCTAATGAAAGCTAGAAAACCACATACTCTGCCTGTTCCTATTTTTGTTAGCATATGTATATAAAATGTCCACATATTGCTTATTGAGCATACTTTTAACAGCTTTTTGTTGATACTTTGAGCACATGTTGCACTAGTTTGTGTGTTTCTACTGTGTTGTATTGTAGACAAAGGGGCGGCACAATTGTTTTTCGCCTAGAGCGACAGAAGAACAGGAGACATCATTGCAGACAGTAATTTTTATTGCTTCACTTTCTTTCTTTCCAAATATCCTGTTAAAAAAAGATTTAACAGTCAAATAAGTATGCAGTATTTTGCATCACAACATTTTTGCTGCTGGTCACAGCTATTGTGAATTTACACTTGTTTGGGCAAATTTTTAAAAATGTAATCTCCTAGCCGCAAGACAGAAAAAAATCATGAGATTATGATTACAAAAAAAACAAAAACAAAAAAAAAACAAAAAACATGATTCATCCCCTGGGGACCATGAATATCCAAAGCAAATAAACAGAAAGCTAGCCTGTTAGATTATAATATCTCGTGTATAAATTCTGCATTTTGTCTGACGGTGGCACCTCAGTGATGCTTATTATTTATTGGCCTACAGTTAATTAAAGCTGGCAACATCTGAAAATCAAGCTAGCTGAAGCATGAGACTCCTAAGAAAGTAACTCTGCTGGGCCCTGTTTTCGTCCCTGAGTCATGTTTTATTTCATTTGTTGTTGCTCTATCTTTTAAGTCCAATTTACACCAAAGGTTCACCACTTGACGAAACAGTTGCAGGGAAAGTTGCAGCGGTGTAAACTGGTCCACCTCAGCTCGACTCAAGTCAGCTGACGGTGTCGGCTGCAAGTCAGCTTGTCAAGTCGATAGAGGTCAGTTTTAGAATAACAGGCATGTCACTTGTTTCAACAACCAGTCAACTTGTAGCAACATTACCTGCTGCTAAGAAGCACAGCGTAGAACAGCCAATAGGAATACGTGACCTCTGAAATGACCCGTGATTGGCCAAAAGTCCCATCATAGTCTAAATATGGAGCTAAGCAAAGGTGCAGAAGTCTAGTATTCTTCCAGACCACCTGAATTACAATATGCTGAAAGATTATTATGGAATTTTTTAACAGCCTACCCCAGCTTTAACTGTCCCCATTAAAAATGCAATAACCTGTTATAACTTGTTTGAAAGAATTTGTTTATTTTGGTGAAATCGTTCTAAAATGCAAAGAATGATTATGTTTTCCTCCTCACTGGAGTTGCATAAATGCAGCTTCAGTATCTCAACGTCTGAGTCACCAAACCTTGGATCAGTTGCATAACCGACTCTGAAGAGGAAGCAACTGACCAGTCAATGAAATGGACCGTTACAAAGACAGCGCTGACCCTCGTGACCTGTAACCAGGGCTGCACAGAGGGAAGGGTGAGGAATGCTGCAGGGCTGAACTGGGTCACCCGTCGGCTCTCACAAAGGTCAAAGGTCAAACAGTGAGTAAAGGGAAGATTTAAGAGTTGAAATCTGTGAGAGGCGCTGAGTCCTTTTTTTTGTGTGTCAGCTTGTCATGGAAAATTACAGATGGAAATCTTTAATTTAAAGTCACATTAATCCATTTTTTACATTATTAATGAATCTAATGGTGATGTGCAGTGAGAAGAGGTCATTTTTAGAGGGAATTCGGAATGAATCATAACCAAAAATGCAAAACACATAATACTGCTGTAGTTGAAAAATGAACTATAGTAGATCCAGGACTTGACCGATACTTTCAAGATTTGGTTAATCGACTGCTGAACTCTCACAAACGAAATCTGTTTAAACCGCAGTGTCTCGTGCTGAAGGTGATGTCCTCAGGTTTCCATGTTAGGGGAATAAAACTGCCATCTCTTCACAGACATTCTAAATTTAGCGCACAGAATGCTCTCTGATGTCCTTCATTATCATCAGTTCAAGAGGAATTAGCAGAAATGGAGGCAATCATGCTGTGAGGCGTGTCTTTCAGCTCATCACATAAAAGACAATAGGACATGAAATGAGACTCATTTTCAATTTCCATTCAACCACAGAGCAGACAAAGGCTGTCCACATCAATTATCCATTTATGCAGCTGATTCTATTAATTGTCTGTGTGATTGTTTTCAACCTTGTTTGTGAGGAAATTCCACTCTGATGGACATTTTTTTCCAAAACCTTGACTTTCTGACTCTTTCTCTGGTTTAATCAGATCAGACTTCTGTAATATTTGCTTGTATCCTGTCATCTTGAAGGGGACCCATGTTCAGCTCCTTTTGCATGTTTGCATCACATTGTGGCTCTTCTAGACTTTCTAAATGCAGTTGCACCAAATGGATCAATTCTTATGAAACAAGTCATTTTATGGCTGTTGTGATGCTCACAAAAATGTGTCCACCGCTTATAGAAGCTTCTTTAACAATGTAAAAACATAACAAAGTCGTTTTGATTCCCTGTGCATCACATGAGTACTTCAGTACAGTACTTGAGTACATGTACTTCATGGAGTTTTACCTGCAGTTTGTGAGGAGTTCAAAAAATGAAATATGCAGACAAACTTTGGTGAATTTCCAGCCACAGTAGCTTTTGCGTCTGACCTGTGACCACACTGAATATTGTACTGCGATGTTTTTCAACACATACTAACCCTTACATGTTTGCTGTTTATATGTTTATCGGGTTTTCTGGCTGTAAATCACATTTTATGACTTTGCTTGTCTTCACTTTAAAGGCCAGAGTTGATTATCTGCCAACCGCCACACGCTGATAAACACCGACACGTGCCGCGCTCTATGATATACACAAATACATTTAAATGTGTAGTGATCCTCAGCCAAGCGTGTCACGGCTTAATAATGATATATGTGTGTGTGTTCTGCTGCTGGAGGTGGCTGCAATCCACCAGCTGTCTGCTTCCAAATATTTATTATGAGCCAACACTTCAAACGAGCAACGTCGGCACACGTCTGCACATTTCTGCACATTTCTGCAAAACTCTGAGCTACCGATGCACACGGTGGGTTTTTATGGTTTCGCTGTTACACTCAAACTGATGCAACCAACTGTGTCTCAACACACCTAGGCTAATTTCAGTAAATTTATCTCCCAGCATGACTGATTAGACTTTTCAGATTAGATAAAATTTACTGATTCCATTTGGAGAAGCTTTGTCAGTGTTAAATGACTTGTGTCCTGCTTCAGTAATGCAGTGAGACTTTTTTCAGTTTTGTTCCCTAAATAAAAACTCTGCTACATAGTGCCAGGTGAATGCAAACACTGCCCCCTGTGGGCCACCTATTTGTCTGAATCTGTGCTGCTCAGACTGTGTGCAGCTGGAACGATTCTGAGGGTGAAAACAAGTCAGGCAAAGACCTGCTGGATGATTCTTTTGAAGACAAAACATATAAAGTAAATTTCCTCAACAATACACTGGTTTGTGTGAGCAGTAAAGTTTCCTGATTGGCTAAATTAAAGCATGTTAATAGTGTGTATTTCAAATGTTTCACTGTGTGTTACTGTGGGTTGAGTCATCACTCCACTGGAGCTGCTACTTTCATAACCTTAAAATTTGTCTCTCCATTAGAAGTTGACTTCACATTCTATTGTAGCGAATGATGAATCATAGTAAATCATAGATCATTAACCTTTGTTAAGTTTTAATAGTAATAAAGATTTAAATAATGATGAGGTTTAAAATGTTTCTCACAAATTAGTCATTTGTAAATTTGTTAAATTAAATAACTTGCAATGAAAGACTAAAAAAATAGGACAATGTTATTATCATCTTTAAATGGGAAACAACAAAGAATAAAATACTATTATCTATATTAAGTTTAATAAATAAAACATAACAGCATAAAAATCAAAATTGGAAAACAAATGATCACAGATAAATAAAGATAAAAATATAATTTTTAAAAAATAGAAATATGTTTTCTTGATATAAAACATCATCAGATCGTTCATCAGAAAACGACAAAACATCACTACAAACAGTAGAGAATTAAAAAAAGGGGGGGGAAAAA
>JAQFJA010000026.1:25947743-25958734 GCA_029874485.1 Naso brachycentron | reverse complement strand
GTAGCATAAGACCGTTGGGAAGCAGACCCAGTGCATCCATTTGGCCAGTTCGAGCTTTTTGTCGTTTGGTGTCGCTCTCTCTTTTAAGTCCAGTTTGAACTGAGAGGACAGAGTTGCAGGGAAAGTTGCAGCGCAGTAAACTGGTCCGTCTCAGCTCGAGCTCGAAACAACTGACGGTGTGGCCTACAGATACACTGTTGTTGGCAGAGGCGAGTCAGAGCACGGTGTGCTAATCAGCTCATATCGACATCATCTGTCACTAAGTAGCATAGCGTAAACCTGCGAATTAGGACACAGAGTACACAGAGCGTCACTGAGTTTTTATTTTTCCACAAAATCCTTGTCCTGGTGGCAAAGAAAATATCATGGTAAAAACAGAGCTTATTGGACACCAGCTGAGCAGCGAATGGTGACATTTCTTAACCACTATTACACTGTTTAATCGGGTTATACATTATAATGACAAAGTTATGCCAAAAAAGTTGTCTAGTTTCACTTTAAATATGTTTCTTTAACTTTTGCACATATATTGTAGTTTTGCTGATTATTTGTTATTCCTTTATTATTTTTATTGCAGTTCATTCAGGATTTTTACCATTTTAGTGGTAAGAAAAAGAATTTATTGTGCCAATTTGACGATAAAGTTGCAGGGATTTGTAGATAATAACATAAGATAACATAACGGCAGCCTCATCATTTCACAGATGAACATTATATGTCTTGTAGGGTTTATGAACTCATGCATTATTATTGTTTTGTCTACCTTGTGTGATTCTTGAAAGATCATGAAGGATCGACTCTGTTCAGGCGTCTCATCATGCTAAAGACAAAAAGCATTTGTGTCCCACTGGTGCCATCAGCGGTTAGAGTCCTGCGGTAGTTGGAAGCAGTAAATTAACTTCTTCCCTCTCCTTCACCATAACTGCTCTGCATCCTGTTTACCAAGTGTTCCTCTCTGCTATGAGCTGTGGCCTTTGGCTCCCTGTGTAATGTACGATATCAAATTGCTTCTCTTAAAGCAGCAATCATGCAGCACTCCGGGGGATGCTGAACGCAGTAATTGAACATTCACTGGGAAGCTGCTGACGTATAGTATGACACCTCTACGCTCTGACTGCCTGCACGTTACAGCGTGCACTATGCTGCGGTCGACTTCGGTCGGGGTTATAAATATGTGAACGGCCTCAAATCCCAGCAGGGAAACACGAGACATGCTGGAGGTGGATGACAGCCTCTCCTCCCCCAACACTCAGGACTACGCAAATGTGCTGTTGTTGGCTTCAGGTGTAAACGAACTGAATTTTAAAGTGAGGTGTCGGAGAGGGATTGTTCATAAACAAGCTTATCCACTTATTTTACTCTCACTTCTACTGAATTTGCACCTTTGTAATACTAAATTGTTCACTGACATCACTTTGTGTACTTTCTCCTTTTGTGGATGACAGCGTTACATCTTCCTGTGGGAGAAAACCAAAAGCGTCACGCTCTCTCGGTCCAACATCGCAGTGAAACTCAAGGGAAGTGAAGTGTGCAGTGAGAGTGTCAAGGTGACGAGGACTGATGGGATGAGGAGGATAAGCTATTGATCTGAGGGAATCAATAAAGTCATTTCATTATCAGAGGAAATTATTTTGAGTGAATGAGTTTGGCCGTTTGAAGGCATGAAAAGGAATGATGAAAATTAATGATAGTATATGAGTAAATTATGTAAGAGAATGATGGATTAAAACGCAAACACCCCAAGGACCTCGATTTTGACAAATGTTTTGCAAGTAGAACAGATTATTTAATCATGTAGAAATTTCAAAATCCAGCCCAGTCTCTTTAGTCTGGTGTTTGCACTGCATGCTATGCCAGATTATATGTATGCAAAGTTTAATTGCCTTCAGTTAAACACAAGTACTTCCCTTGTATATTAATTCTAACAATGTAGATAGATAGATCGATCCTTTTTTGTCCTTTAGTAGAAAATTTGTAGCCACAGTCTGTTCACACACACACACACACGATATACGAAAAAACAGTTATATGACTATATGATGCATACAAACTACTGTTACCGGGTGCTCTACTGAGAAGGGCTATGGCAGAGGGAACAAAGCTCCTGCCAAAACATGCTTGTTTCCAGGCCAGGGATCTGTATCTGCGACCAGATTAGAGCAGTGTGAAGAATGAGCGGAGGGGTTGCCAGGGGTCAAGTGTTACGGTTCGTGCTCTACGTGTGGTGGCTTTTCCGACGAGGTCAGAGAGGTTGGGTGTCAGACGGCCAGTAATTTGGGAGGCATAGTTTCCTTAATGACGGAGTTATTGTCATTAAAGAGTGCAAGTATGGCAGTGTCATCAGAGTATTTGGAATATGTTGTGATTGGTGAGGGGTTACTACAGACTGACTGCAAATACAGTAGAGGGAATGATAAACAGCAGAAACATCCGACAACCTGGTACAAATCACACCATAAACTACAGCTTCAAACATCAGCGTAAAGCTGATTAATAATGGGAAGGATTTTGTAATTTTCAGGTGTTCCTGTTATTTTGTCCAGTGATGAGGGGAAACACACTGCAGTGAGAACATTAACGCAACATTTGGCTGCAGGACGCAGTCCCACTGTCTCTGCATCATGGCTGCACCTCGGATGCAAATCAACAAGCGTGATGAAGCGTAATTGCCATTCAGCAAATATCTCAGCGTGCCGAGCTGCAGCGTGCGCGCTCATAAACTCCCCCGCTGGAAAAGCTGCTCAGAGATGGAAGTGGTGTTACTCACCGTGCCGTTATTGTTCACAAATAAAGCCAAAGAGTAATAAAAGCGATCCTTTAAAAATTCATGTGAGCCGAGGCGGCGTGGAGGATGCGCGCTACTGAGGATGGTGGAGTGTGAGAAAAGTGTGTGTGTGTGATGGGTGATTTTAAATTATTCTGGTCATTAAGCTGCATCAGCACCTGTGTGTCACAGCTTTCTGCCCCTGACTGAGTGTGTGTATTCCCTGACAGCTTTCGTATTTATGGCTTTGTGTGTTCAGACTGTGACTTGAGTAGGTGTGTATTTCCAAATGTGTGTGAACAGTTTGATGGTTATGTGTCTATGCATGACTAAATACAGATGTATATGTGTGTGGGTGTGTGTGACTGTTTGTAGCGTGCAGCCTTCCCGTTTATGGATTTTGTGTATGTGCTGTTTGTGTGTGTGAAGTAAACAGTTAATGGATTCCTTTGTGTGTGCATGCATATTTTTCTGTGCATTTGTGTGTTTGCATGGTACCGTTTCAGTGTGTGCAAGTCTACTTACACCACCTGATGCCCTTGTTCATGAACCTTATGTATGTTTGCATACTGTGTGTGTGTTCGGTATATTCAGGTCTAGTTTTGCTGATGAGTAAAGGCTTTTTTTAAAATTTCTTCTTTCTACAAGGGATTATTTGAGGGTTTTGTTCTTCATGGACCAGGACCAAGACTCAATGTATAAACACATCTTTATTACTTGAACACATGTCTGTGACGTTTTAATTGTCTCTGATAACATTACTGACACCACCACCGATTTTCAGACAGACTTTTTGGTTCAGTTTTGAGCTTCTATTTGCAAACATTTCAGGTTTGCTAAGTTCAGTTTTGAACTACAAATATGTTGGCAGCTGTTTGTCAAAAAATGTTGGCTTTCTTACAACCTGTATGAGTGTTTGTTTGTGTTTTGTTTTGTTTTTGTTTTTTCAGTTGGACAGCATTTTCAGATTTCGAGTGTTCAGTAGTTGCTGTGTTGACCTTACTGTTGTCGTCACCAACAGAAACAATGGAAAGCTGCACCACTAAAACCCAAATGAACTTTTCTTGGCACGAATGTAACTTAAATTTAAATCTTTCCTTTCAGACCCAACATGGCTGTTATTGGCAAACTTGACCAGAACCAAAACTTACTTCTGACCTTTATCTTGCAAGAATATTATAAATAAATCATACACATTTGTCTCTTTGAACCTTATCACACTGCACTGGTCATCTGCTTGCAAAACATGGCATGTGTTGGTGTCAGTTAACTGGCAGAGAGGAATTTGTAACAGGCTGAGCGTGGCCCAAGCTTGGCTGGTTACCAAAGTCATATCAAGAGGTTCAGACTTGGTTTAGAATTGCATTGAAATTAGCTAAAGGGTTGGGGTTGGGCATGTAGTTAGGATAGTAAAGGTCAGAGCCAGAGACCAAAATGCATTTTATCAAAGAGGGTCCTCGCATGTATAATGATGAATGTGTGTGCAATCAGAGAACGCTCTGACTGCTGCGAAGAATTAGCATGCTAACTGCAGTCAGCTTCTGAGTCGAGAGAAATTGTTATTCTAGTTTGGTTTGTCATCTTACAGAGGGAAGTGAAGACAGATGAACATTTTAAGAGCAACAAGCATTTACAGCTGCAGCAGGGACAAGTGGGAAGGCAAAGCTGCCCCTTAGCAAAGGATTCAGTCTAAACATTAACATTTCTGAGGTGATAGTTTTTAGTTGCTGGGAGAGGAGGAGAAAAGGCCTTCATAATGCTAAAGGGTATTGTCCAATTAGCTGCAGAGTCACTGCCGTGCAGTTGATCCTGAGCTGGAACAGGTGAGAGGTGCATCGAAGCTCAGATGTTTGACGAATGTCAGTATTCACTACCTTGCTCTTTACTCAACAATTTTTTCTTTATATCCTGTCAGGCACATTACCTCTCTGCGACGGCCTCAAAAATAAAACGGAAATTGAAAAAAGGAAAATAATTAATACACAAATATATACATAAATTAGTTAAGTTTTGGAGAAAATAGTTAATTTTGAAAAATTAAAGAAAGATATGCAGAATGGTCTCCACACATTAACGTTTTATAACCCAGTTGTAGAGTCTAACTTCTCTTCTCTATTCCTTTTTAGGGAAAAATATTGTTCTGCTCTTTGCATTTTAACATACTGAACTCATGAAAGCAGATGACCTCTCTTTGCTTTTTCTTGTTCTGTCCATCACTCCATCCCTCTCTCGCCTCCTGAAGTCTTCCATTATTCAGCGATTCACCTTTAGCTCCTCACTTCTTCTGCTGTCTCTCGCACTGAATCTAGTTTCAGACTTTATCGTCCTTGAAATTAGGTTTGCAGCAAAGCGCGCCACACCGGACATACAATAAACAAAATCTACCGGAACATATGAGACACACATTAAAATGAACTGCGGAACGAGTGGAAGATTGACTGTCCGCAGAGTCTGAGAGCCTTTGCTTTTTATTTCTCATGATCTGCTCTCACAGTCGATCATCCGTGGCTCTACCCTTTAGCCTTCAGCAGGATTGGACTGGTTTGCTGTAAGCATTTTCAAAAGCATACAAGCACCAATGTGTTTCTATAGGCACTGATATGAGTTTGAGTTACACATTAAGAAACTACTTTCCCCTTGCCTGTATTCCTTCTGAATAATGAAAAATATAACAATTTACTTTTGTAATACATCACATTCTTAAAATAATAATCTCTGACAAAAAAAAAAAAAGTTACTGTCATGGAGACGACTTGTAGCTACACATGTTAAGATGATGTTATCACAAGAGGACAACAAAGCTGAACTGTGAAACCAGTAAGTTTAAAAAAAAACAAAACAAAACAAAAAAACAGCTGAAACAGCTGGTAAGTCCTCTGCAGTGCCCCCTGCTGTTCATCCATAGTACATCCATATCTTATGACCACGCTGCAGTCGATTGTACTCATCAGTCACTGGTCAAGTCACATGATCCGAACCAATAAAAAATTTATGGCTGCATGTTAATGTTGGCAGTAAGACATAACCTGCTGTGTTTGCTCTTGTTAGCAGTTTAGTGATAAACCTGCTTGAATGCATCATTAGTTTTGCGGGTCAGATCGTTTCATCAGGAAGGAACGGCAGGTTCAGAGTCATGCGAGATTTCTAGCCATCTAATTTTATGAGTAAATCTATAACTTAAATGTAAATGTTACACTTCAGGGTGCTGCCGTGTAGGACTGTGATACTTAAAGGTCCAGGACCAGAACTCATCCACCTTCTCTGAGACAAAATTCATCTCATGTCCCACAAGCCCTCTGTTGTTCTGTTTCCATTCTGCTGTTTGAAGCCATCAAACAATTCTAGAAATTTCCACATCCTCAAAAATTACATGATGCAAAAATACCAGGTTTAGCACTTTAAATGAAGGACTCATTGCTTTTTTTTTTTTTTTTTGCCTTTTAGTGCCAAACTTTACAGTTTAAGCTTCGCCTTTAGGATTTTACGCCTTTATTTTAATCTCTGCCTCTTCCTACCTTCTGCGGTCTAAATTAGGAAAAGTCTACTCGATCATCAAGTGTGATTCCTCAAGTTCACCCACGCACTCACGAGCACAGAAATACATATCCACACGTGAAAGGGGCCATAAATCGTTATCTCCATTAAAGTTCTGCCAATAGCACCTCCATGCTGGCTGCACAGTGTCTTTATGGTGCTGCTTTGATGTATGTGTGGGGCTGGACCAGGCGGGCGGGGCAAGTGACAGAATGAGGTTGGGAAATGAGCAAGAGGGGGTTTCACCGCAGAGGACGAAGAGAAAAGAGGAATACTGGACTGACACCACACACGAGAGAGACGGAGTGAAAAAAGAGACGAGATGCAGAAACATCACAGAGGAGAGAGAAGCTAGAGGGCAAAACACAGCTGGCACACAACGCACATTCACAAACCTGCATGTCTGAGCCCACACATGGCAGCACGGCAGCATGACAACTTTTATCTTTGTTTTATACCAACATCTATGCATGCTGATGCTCCAGAATAGCTACAATCTATCACTTTCCCTCCAGGACTCGGCATTGACGAGTGTGTTTTGTCCTAGAGAGAAAAGAGAAATGAAGCAGGGTGGAAAGTAAACAGAGTCCTGAGTTGGAAAGCACATGCAGGAGTCTTATTTAGAGGAAGTGAAGGCAGCAAAGAACTTCAATTGTCTTTTATTTGTTAAAGAGACCACCCACAAAATATCAAAACCAAATGAACATCAGCATCAAAATGTTAAAAAGCAGGTAAACAAATGATCTTAGAGTCCTACAAATCAGAGAAAAACCAGAAACTACAGCTGATTATCAATGACTTGCTAGAAAAGACTGAGTGAGGGTTCAATACACTGAGGAGCTAAATGCAACAAGGTTGTTGTGTCAGTAATATTGACCGTTCTGCTGCTGTCGTTAAGATGCATTTAGACTTTACCACCGTGTTAGTGAATGCAAGGCAAAATCTTAATGACTCGCCTTGGTTAAATGCAGCATTGTTTGTATTTTGGACAGAAATACTGAACAGAGCTTTTTAAATGTCATTGTTTTCCTTTCATTATGGAGTCTCAGTTGTCTTGAAAAGGTAAAAACATTATTCTATATCAGACCTGTCATATTCATAATGACCTCAGTATGGTGCTTTGATCACATGATTGCAGGTGGTCTTACAGTAACCTCTGTTTCTCTGTGAGGATGATCTCTCGTGTTGGATGGGGAAACTCCTGTGCTCCTCGCATGCCGTCCACTCCTGGTCGGCGACTTTAGACCCTATCACAGTCGAAGCTGCGAGTGGTTTTGGTTTGAATTTTTTCAGTGAGGCTGTCAGGGTGGGTTCTCTCTCCAGCAGAGATCTAAAGGTTTTTAAGGTTTAAGGTTTGGGGTTCAGTTCTGACTCCTTGAAATTAGTACTTAGATTTTTTGCTGGACCTGCAATACTGGGGCCTTTTTTCCTGCTTGAAATCTGACCAAGCACTGCAACTTGCATGAGTTGATTGATGCTTTGTCACATTCGTTGCTCTGATTGGTTTCAGGGTCTGTTATTACAACTGGTAATTTTGTTGGTGCCCATTGATAATCTTTGAAAAATGAGATTTTTTTCCTGACCAACTCAACTCTGGCACTCCAGGATTGTGTACTCCAAGATCTAATTTATGTGTATTTTTTTTAAAGGAGAAGTTTGTTTTTGCACATTAAGTCTTAAAATAAAGGTATTACAATCATATACAATGTTCTACAGCATGAGTGTGACAATCATCACAGCCCAGGGAGCTGGAGCTCTTTTACTGACATCACTGCTAGCTGAAAACAATGGAGGAGCACGTGCACTCAGACAATCCATCAAAAAATACAATAAACGCTCATTTTAAAAGACGTGAAACTCGCCATATGTTACATAGTGTCATCTCATGTGCCGACACTAAAACACAAAGCTAAACATGTAGGCTACATATAACGCAAAAGCAGCTCTTTCAACTACAACACGAAACAAACAAACAGTTTTTCCTGGGCTATATATCCGTGTTTAGCTTCATGTTTTGGAGTCGGTATATGACAGGACACCACTAAACATTCGGCGAGTTTTACATCCATTAACACAAGTTTATTGTGTTTCTTGACGGATTGTCTGAGTGCACATGCTCCTCTGTTGTTTTCAGCTAGCGGTGATGTCAGCAATGATCTCAGCTGGTTTTCATGATATTACGGTAGAACATTGTATATGATCATAAATGCTTAATGTCCAAAAAGCAATCTTTCCTTTTACAATGGCAAAATAGTAATTTGATTGGTAACACTTTACTTAGCACATGCATCTAAAACACATTATTAACATACTTGTAATGTGTTATAATGCACCTATAGTGCTGAATAATCATAGTTATAAGCAGGTTTAAAGTTAACCCTAACTCTCACTACCTATAATGCATTGTAAGTGTGTTCATATTGTGTTACGATGCATTATAGAGACAGGCTTCATCGAAAGTGTTACCATTTGTTTTTATAAATATTGGCATCATACACTACAAAATGGCCTTTGCTAATAAGACGCATGGGAGCTCCCCACAGCTACACCGCTGGTAGAGAAAACCCTGTTCTCCCTCCAGTCTGCATGAAAGCTCTAAGCCTGTTGTAATTGCTGTTGTACTGTGTGTGTGTGTGTGTGTGTGTGTGTGTGTGCGGCTGCTGCAGTGCTGTCAATAAGTGCTTGATGGCTGAGTCGGTGACTGCCTCTCTTTCTCTGCAGCAGCTCAGAGGAGATGGATGGTAAAAGAGCCGGGCCCTCAGTGACTTTTATCTCCCTCTCTAGTCTCCTCCATCACTCTACCCTGAATCTCATGCCATTTTTCCCCCTCTGGTCTTCCTCCATTCTCTCTCTCTTTCTCTCTCCCTCTGTTGCCAGCTCTTTCCGTTCTTCTTTGCCTTTTTGCGCGAATGAATGTTTCTCATTTCCTTCGCCTGCAGACAGTCTTTTCACACCATCCATTATGTGTCTGTCTGTCCGTCTCCTCCTCTCTCCTCTTAAGCTTTTAGAAAATACTATTTTGCCTATAGGTGAATTATCAGAATACGTCACACTTTTGTCTCGCGGTTTCGGCAGCACGTGACAGTTGCAAGAAAAGCCGTTCATGGGAAACACGTCATGTTGTGCAGTGGGGTGCCAGAATTGCAAAACAGTTTAAAAATACTTTAAATTTCACACAAGACTGTCAAATCACACTCCTTTTCATGCTAATAACAGACATTTTTGGTTGAAAGCTCTGGAATGATAACCAAGTTAAAGATGCCAGACTTTACTGTGCTCATTTCATGTCAGATAAGCTGGCATTCAGTCAGGCAGTCTGTTGTGACATGCAGAGAACAGTTTAAAACTAAAATCTAACAGCCTAACGAAGCAGTAGTTCAATATCATCCTCATCTCTGTGGGCTTTCTGCAAGCGAGTCCACAGTGTTTACTAACGCGTAATTGGTCTATGACACCACAAATCTCCGTTGTTATTTGTCTCTGTTGTTCTACTCATTCAAAGCTTATTGCTGTGCACTAAAGATGAAGGCCAGTCAACTGTCTGACAGACCTGAACTCTACATGCTCCCTGTTGTAACTACATTTTTATGACTGTAAAATATTTGAAATAGTGACATGTCTGTTTTTCATCCCTCTTTTTTCTTCTCTTCTAATTTATTTATCATGAATATTTTATTAATAGTATTATTATCGTTTTTCAGGGTTTCTCTCCATCTCCAGTTTTTCTCCTCCGCAGTTTGATTTCGGTGATTACATTCAATTATTTAAAGAGACAATAGGTGACAGTCCTGCAACCACATTAGAACAAAATTCTGTGCCGATACCTGACTTCATTCATTTATTTATTTAATTAACAAGTCCTCAGGGTGCTCATCTAATAGGAAAGTTAACTAGACTCCTTGTTTTTCTTAATCCTTTTTGAATTTGAGAGCACAGGTGTGACAAAGCAGTGACACAACTGCAATGCATGGTAGTCATACCCGATGGACATTCGGATTTAAGGTCAGTGCTGCTGCTGGCAAAGAAGACTAAAAGATAACATGTATGAATCACAGGAAGCCGCATTTTTAAGCCTACAGGTGAGTGAGTATCAGGACGTCACCATGTTTCCTTAAAGCAACAACGGATGTTAACTTGTGTTGGGAGACAGAGTTATTATTGAACTTTGGAAAATATGCTTGTTGTTAAAGCTGTTTTTTGTTGTTTTACATACCTTACGTAATGACAAGCACAAGAAGAAGTAAACTTGGAGCAGTTTTGGGCAATTAGACCCTATTTTGACATCCCCATCCCACATTATTTGCACAGAAACGTCCCCCAAAGATGTCTACACACAGATGGTGATGGAGTGAACAGCAGCAGGAAGAGGAACAGTTTTAAGGTTTGACAACAACAAGATGATCAGCTCACAGACCTCAAGGCTAAACGTGATTAATTAAATGAAGAGTGTGAATGCTTTCAGGCGGTTAGAAATGGAAAAGACAAAAGGAAAAATATAAATATTATCATGAAAAATGGCCCCGTAGATTTAACTAATACCAAGTTTCATCTAATTTTGTTAGTTCTATTAAAAAAAAAGTTCTGTATTCTTATTTAGTTTTCAACAACTTTGAATTATATGTATGTTACTGCATTGTTTACAATCTTGTTGGTGCATTTTGTTTATTTGCTGCACCATGTGGAACACAATATT
>JAQFJA010000026.1:25907502-25919369 GCA_029874485.1 Naso brachycentron | reverse complement strand
ACCACTTTGAATCACCCAGAACTGCCTCTGATTCAGTACCGACCTTAAAATACCTTTCTGCTCCTCATCCTCAACCAACACAAACACTCTTCAGCCAAAAAAAGCTCTTTTTCTTTAAACATCCTGACCTATAAAAATGCTCCAAAATATATTAAAATCAACCTCCTGTTTCTCCTGTTTGTGTCTCTCACAATGATGCCACTTCATTTAAGCTGAGAAAAAAATGACTGATGAACGTCTGTTGCATTGTACAGCGTAGGAGAATGTAGAAAAATAAGCATTCACAGCATGACACCTTTTCATTCTTCTGTCATTGACTAACGTTGCTTGTACGATGCATTAAGCCCTGAAAGAGAGTGATAACCCCCCTCTGGAAGAAAAAGAAAACATGGTTTCACATTATAAATAACAGCTATCTGCATTATTACACAGCGGGCTGGAATACAGAGAAACGTTGAGATGGTTTAAAATCAAATCATTTTCATGACACTGGAGGATTGCAGGGATTTGCCACCCGTGACGGATAATATGCAGGGATACAGATTATTGGAAGATGAAGCTCAGGTTGAGGTTGTTTTAACATTATCTCTGCTGGTTCCACTGGTTCCATCCATCAGTGTTTTTACTGAAGCATGAAAAACAAAACGTGTGACTCTTTGATTTTCATAATATCTTTGCTGTCGCAGGAACAGATCTGGCTGATCAGCTGCAGAAACACAAAAAGACATTAAAATCCTCACTGATCTTTTGAAAATGAATCATGTCATACGTGATGGTGTTTGTAGACGGAGTGTTTGGAGGGATTTCTTTCCTTTAATGTGATAACGGCTGCCCATCATCAAGACAAGGCTAAGTTTGGAGCAGATGACAAGGCTGATTAAATCTCCTGAAAGCATGTAGCCTGAGATACTCTGCTGCCAGAAACACCAACAAACCCTTACAGCCTCTGTTTATGTTCACTCCTCGGGCATTATGTGACTCAAATCCGCTGAAAAAGTGTTCAGAATGTTTTTCTGGGCAGCGGTTAGCTTCAGATTTGACACGAACTTGGAAGGCATTGCAGAGCTGCGCTCACACTTCAGCCAGAGGTCTGTCAGCGGCTAACAGGGAGAAAAAAATGAAAAGCAGTGAAAGTCAGTCGCCAATTACTAGATTCTGACTCAGAGGTGAGCCATTAATCAAAACTCTGAGCTCTGGCAAGACTCAGCATCACGTAGCACAGCAACAAGCTGCAGCATGGACAGACGGACACTGTAGGTAAAGACAGATGGACAGATAGATATTTCCTGGAGAGAAAGAGGAAAAATTGGACAGATAGGGAGTCATTCAGCTGATGAGCAGTCATGACAGTTTCAGGGAAACTGTCCTCTTTCTCCTAATTAATGTCAAATCTCGAACTCAGCTGCACCCAGCCACCAGCCGATGTAGGTCAAATCCTCCATTCGGCACGCCTCCTTCCACTGACTATTTTTCACACCATGCCTGTGTGCCAATTAGTCTCTTATTTAGTACGTCTGAAGCGTTGCATCTCAGCGTGAAGACACACCGTTTCTATGTACGGCTGTATCATGGTCACCTTAGTTGTGACTGCAGAGGGAGGAAGGAGATCATATTCAGCTTGTGGCTTCTGGGCAGCACTGCTGGCAGATCTGCCTCCGGCATTGGTGCATGAATGATTTGTCCTGATTACGGCAAACATGTAGTTATAGTAAAGAGCCGATCTCAAAAGATTTTTGGCTTTTGAAACTGTCCTATAAACAATGTTGTATTAGGATACTTAAAATGCAACACGCTTCTCTCGTCATCAACGGATGAATCTGTCAGATAACGTATTGTGTTTATAACAATGATTTGTGTCACGGTGTAACTTAAAGTTTTGTATATATGTGACTTCATCTTAATGCCCATCTGTTAGTGATTCAGCTCCACTGATGTTTATGCTTGAGTCTGTTTGGTTCAATTTGGTGCCAGAAAAGGATTCTTCACGATAAAATTATTAGAGTTAAGAAATTTAAAAAAAAAAAAAAATAGAGTTCATGTAAAGGAGTGGTCAATACATTAACTGATGGCCGCAAAATGGTAACCAGCAAGTTTGGTGAGACAAAAATTCTTCAGCAAAATACATAAAATACCAATTTAGTAAACAATCTGTCTCGTTTGTTCACTTTTAGAAAGATGGTGTCCACATACTGCTATTAATTGTAAAATTAATTGTAATTAATTAATTAATTAATTAATTAATTGTAAATATATCATAAATGCATTCAGTTTTGTTTTAACAAGCAACATATCCAACTTGAAATGGTAACATTCATAATTGTCACTATTTACTGATTGATTGTCAAGTAGTGCAAGCTTGATTTATCAGAAAACAGCTGGAAACAGCTGCTAGTGCTAAAAACGAAGCTGATGATAATAAAATTTGCAGGTTGGAAAATCGAAACACTAATATTAGAGAAACTTATGCAGACTTAAGAGAGTCTGGGGATAAATCTGTTTTGTTGCTACTAACAAGTTATTTCAAATGGCTGAACAACTGAAGACTGGGAGGGGTTAAATGTACTAATTGTCACTTAGCCTTGCAGTATATGTGTTTACATTGAGCTTCTGCTGCTATAACAGACTCAATCTCAACTAAAAAGCCTCTTGTAAACACTAAACTCATCCATTGGGAGATTTTTTTTTTTTTTTTGAAGGGGTTTTAAAAATCTTTCACCGATTTTATTCCACACGTAAATAAAAATGCTTCTTTTATTAGCTTCTGTTTTCTCTCTTTGCAAGCGTTCTGTCTCTCCTCAGCTCAGTCAAAGCTGTTCTCCTGGGAAGATTCACCAGTTGGTATCGTCCGCTGTCCTGTCATTTACGAGTGCCTGTGACCCCAGTGGCCATTTTCTGAGGAGTGCAGCGTCGTTCCCAGGGGTGCCATGTTGAGGAAATTTATGTTTACAAGGTTCACAGAGACAATGAATCATCTCCTGCTGTTTAATAGGTGCCGCAGGAACCTGATGAAACTGTTGCTTTAGTCAGAAGCACAAGATAAACCAACAATGATGCAAAACACATCATGTTGATCCACCGCTTTCAAAAGTTTAGATGTGAGTAAATATTCATTGTAGAGCTTGCAAAGAGAACATCTTATAATTGTACTGAGCACTAATTGAAATGCCCCATCTCCTTAATAACATGCAGGGAAGAAAAGAAAAAGAAAAAAAAAAAAAGAAATGATATTCTGTATTAGTGGAATCAAACCCAGGACCTTCTGGAATCAAATCCAGGACCAAGACAAGCAAGTAAAACAGTAAAAACAAACTTCTGGTCTGAAATTCGTAACTTGTCACTTTAAAGAGTGATAACCTATGTACTTTTGCCACAGTCAGGGTGGGTAAGTCACAGAATCTAAATATAGATAATTAAAAAATGTTTATATCAGCAGGTCCTTTAAAGGTACTATTTGTAAAATTTGGAATTAAAAAAGGTGTAATCATTAGTTCTATTCCAGACATCTGACCAAAGAAATCACCACTATGCTGATTATTTTTTTGTTTGTTTGTTTGTTTTTCCAACCTGTAGCGAAACATTCCTAAACCTGCTTTCAAGAGCTGCTGCTGACTCCTGAATGGTCTGAATGTTTTAGAGGCTTTCCACCCTGACAGGAAAAGAATTGTTATGTCAAGTACTGAATTTTGGATTAATATGGAGGAAGGCATTTACAGGTTAAAATAAAAATCCACCTTTAAATCTGATACTTTTAGCTGTTACTGAGTGATTTCGTTAAAAAAACATGTAACAACAAAGTTTATTTCCTTTATCTGTCTGGAGGGAATGAGGTGATTTCAGTCCAGCTCAGATCAACATCTGGTATTGCATCAAATTACTGACTCGTATACACAACATCTGGATTGCAGTGGTCATATAACCGGTGGCGGGGCAGAGCTGCATTGATCGGATGAGGCTTTATTGGTCCCTGAGGGCCAAGCAGGTGTTTGCTGTGGAAACAGCAAGGCTGAGCAGGTGGAAGAAGATACAAAATACACACAAGTGAAATATTAAAACTGAATAAAATATATATTAGAGTGAGGCAGCCCTAAAGTACATTGAAGTGATATTTTGTGCAATGAAAGACACGTAAAACGGTCCTGAGCCTGCTGATGGAGTCACTTAAAGTTTGAACTTTTGCCCGTCACTTGAGGTGAAGTTGTTTCATGGGTTCTTGGATTACCCAGTTTCCTCAAACATAATTTTTCTGTCTCAATAACTGACTGAAATGGGCCGATGTTTTTCTTGAAAATTGAATCACTGACCTCCCCTGGTTATACTAACACTGCCCAGAAAGGCCTAAAGGCTGGTAATAAACCCACAGCAAAATATATTGGAAATATGCCTTGCAAAAGGCAACAAACTAAGCCGTGGGGCTCCATGAAAAAATGAATTCAAATACTTTTAGGAAATAAGATGTTCCTATGTGAAATCACCAATGTGCATGGGTAAAACCAAATTACTGTCATCCCATGGTGATACCATCCAGACAGAGCTTTGTTTTCCTTCTTCCTTCTCTGTTTTATTCTGATTTGTTATAGAAGGGGGTCGGATGAGAATGATGCCTATTTGTTGCAATGACTCTAAAACAGGAGGAGGCCCGAGAGGATGAACTCCTTCAACATGCATGGTGGCAAAACAGGTCACACAAGCAGAGGAAAGAACATCCAACCTGCAGGGAAACAAAGAACAATGGGGAGCCACAAATTCAGCATTATTACGATGACTGATGAAGTTAATTAAAGAATCAAAGGCTTGGCGAGAGGGGTTATCCTAAATCATAAACAACAGCTTTTCTGGCCCTAATGAGCCCGTTTGTTGCAGATTCATCTCCGTATTTTCCCTCCATAATCCAACAAAGAGAAGTCTGGAACAATTCCACAGAGATAGACGCCCACGTTTTAATGTGTTTGTGTCTGGAGCAGTCGGCTCATCATCTCCATCGTCAACACTTAACCGAATAAAGCTGCTTGCAAAGCTGTGAAAGAGATCTGCCCCCTCAGACGGGGAGAAGGAGTCGGTGGTAATGAAGCAGCTTTAATGTGAGTTTGCGGCAGGGGAACAGCAGCAATCAGCTTAAGGACAGACGTGCTGTCCATCCTGCAACGGGAAATGATCTGTTTAATAAATGCTATGGACGTCAGTGTGTTTTCTGCTATTGGTGCACTTGTAAGAATGAAATATCCGTAGAGGTTTTAAAATGTTTTTAATTTGACATCACCAGTCGATAAGAAGTGCAATGTAAAGCAACCAATAGGAACATGCTCTCGCTCTGCAATTACAGTGATTGGCCAAAAAATGTCGTGTTCTGTCAGACCACCTGAATTACAATATGCTAAAAGGCTATTATGGGATTTTTGCCCTATGACACCAAAAATAAACTGCCTACCCCGACTTTAACCATTTGTATAAGACTCAGAAATGGCAAGAATCATGCAAGTATCACCCTCATCAAATAGGTCAACTAATATAGGAATTTTAGAGAGTGTTATTCAGGAACAAATTTAAAAAAAGGATGTTTTTCCATCTTCTTGATGCTCCACTTCCTTTACCAGCTAATTGATAATCTGTCATTTGTCGCTCATCTCTGCCTTGTGTTAAAAGAAGTTGTCTTTTTTTTCTGAGGGGAAGATATGAGGAGTTCCTTTGCAAAAACAGATAAAAGCCATTCCAAAAATGAATTTAATACAACTTCTTCACCGAAACTGCTTGGAGTGCACACATGAATAAAAATATAATTTAGTACAATAAAAATTTTGTCAGGCTAAATAAACACGTGCATGTTTAAAAAAGCAATAAATTAATCAATATAGCCTATAACGAGAATTCATTAAGTTTAGAAAATACAAACGGAGATATCTGTTTTTGCAAACAAACTCTTCATATAGAAATGGAACAGTTCCTCTTTTCTGGACCATCACTGGCCTCAGCAGTGTTCATGGAAATGTACAATAGATTTTTGAAATACCTGATAAATGCGAAGTTCAGGAGGTCATAAACATGATTCTGCATCATTCTCTGAGGACGATGAATAATCGAATCTGATTTCATGAGGTTTTTTTCTAGAAGTTCATGAGGTGTCAGCATGTGCAGCAGTGTATGTACAGTATAAAGTTTATGTTGACCACATTTGTAATGTGACTGAGTATCTGCTCAGCAGTCAATACATCCGACAGCCTAAAGGAAACATGTCAACCATCACATGACAGCCTGCATGCTTTGCTGAACCCACGATATTGACCCCATCACTGTTGAGTGTGTGGATCATAAATAAAAGATGTGTATCCATACAGCACAGTTTTCCCTTTGGGGATCAATACAGTTCATAACATCTCTGCCTCCTCAGGGCTTTTTCGCACAGCGCTCCCTCTGCCCTCAGCCCTGCTCAGTGTTGGGTCACAGGGAAATGTGTGAGGTTGTCAGGATGCTGTTGCCTGATCTCTGACCTCTGCACTTTTATTTTTTAATGCTTGTGATTCAGCTAGTGAAACTTACTGTTTGACTGCACAGCACCGGACAAATATTATGAATAGTATTTTGCCTATTTGCATCACCTTGGGGTGAATAAAGTGCAGTTGTCCACCAGAGCTAAAGGATTCCCCATGGAGTCCAGTAAAAACCAATTTACCCTGCACTTGATGAATTCTCAGAGGTCCCTGCAGAGGGCCGGACAGACAGCATTTATCTCCCATTGGGGACCTCTATGAAAGCCCAATAAATTACCTCCTCCTGCATGAATTAGTAAGCCCTGTAATCTATACAGAGGGCATTAACATACTGAGCCCCGGAGTCCTTCTCCTCACCGAGCTAAGTCTCCAGGCGGCATAAGTCAGTATCAGTCAGTTCATTTATTCATGAGGGGCCTGTAGTCTAATGTGGATGACTGGAGGAGGTTTATCAACAGCACTGCTCCGGCTGCTGTGTGTGGAGGCTTTTAAACAAGACGATGCATTAAAGAAGAAACTTCCTGTCGAGGAACTGAGGTCACATGTAACACTCCTGGGCTAGTTTGGATCACCAGTTTTTAAGGCAATAAACAAGTACTGGTAGGCTTTTTTTTTTTCTCTTTTCATACTTTATTTCATTTTATCAAAAATATTAAAAGTATCTCCATTAATTCAGCACTTAACTGCTGTAACATCCCCAGACTTTAAGTGGGCAGTTAAGAAAAGCTTCAAAATAGACGCAAAGAAAAATACAAATCGTCCAAACATTCTTTTTCATTGTCAAAACCCAATGCTTACATTACCCATAATGCACTTCAGTTATCAACAGTCAGTTGACTTGAGCGTGTTATGCTAGTAGCAGCTAATGCAACCTGGAGCCTCTAGCCTGCAGCAGAGTTGAGAAGCAGCTGTAGAGGTCAGATAACTCACTGCTTTCTATTTTCACAACTCCAGATGTTTTTGTCCAGAACTGTAGTCTTCATTTTTAACCGATGCTGACTCAAGTGACCTCACTTGAGGACATTTTTCTGACTCCTCCCTCTTGAGTAGTTTATATATGCTAGCTTATTAAAATTGTAGAGGCTACTCCCCAAGACTGAGTGAACAAACATTCCAGGTTTCCTGTAATGAGCAGAAAATTGGATGGTCAGCTGAGCCTAAAGCAAAGTGATGTAACTGCTATTGACCAGCAACAGCTGCAGCCAGATGATAGCCATTGCATTGTGACAAGAATAAGATTTCAGACAGAAGAGGCCAAATTTCTTAAAATGTTTGGACTCAGATGTGAGGAACTTTACCATGCAGAGTGAACCTGCTGCTTCTTCATGTTAAAGGTAGTTTAGCATCTTCTCTGAAGTTTAACAAATCCACTTGGGAAGAGAACTGAATGCAGACGCAGGGCATGATGAACTACACAGCCTGTTCCCCTGAGGATGTCTTTAGCTCCTCCAGGAAGAAGTGGACAATGCGTGTGGAGCTGTGAATTAGACCTGGATAGCAGCTGAAAATGCAGCAACGGATGGACGAAAAAAATGTGTTGATGAAACTGCAACAAAGACTTTGCTGTGTTGGCGCTGTTGTCTTGAATTGCCTCCAAAAATGTAAGTTGCTCTGAAACTCCAGTGTAGTGGTGCTCAAAATGTGCTGTGATAATACATTGTGTTTGTGAGCTGTGATCAGACTCAGAGAGGTGGAATGTTAAAGCAAACTAAAGGTAATCTGATCATTACTGTGACAAGTAAGGAAGATCAAAGCTATTTCTATGACAAAAATAATGATTGTGACCAAAAAAAATGAGAGGAGGTAGAAGAGGAAATAAGATTTGAGGAAGAAAAAGGAGAAGATTTTTCTTCAAGACAATAGCTTATTGGGGTTGGAGGAGATATAGGGTAGAGGGAGGTGAAGTATTTCATGAAGATATGATATTTCTGTTCATGATGGAGGATCAGGAGCAAATCCAGACCAGAGAGGAAATGTGATTCCACCGGTACGTCGACCACAGGACGGAGCCTCTGGGATAGTTTGTCTGGAGCTTTCCAAACCAGCCCTGTCGTACATATTCATAACGTCAGAACATGTCTGCTCAGAGATGAGCCGAGTGTCCCGTAATGATCGCGGTCATTAACGACAGTATCAGTGTAACAGATTCTCCGTCAACATTAGCACCTGTCCTCAGGCTGCGTCCTCTCGTTTCCTTCCAGATTTATTGCCTCCCTAACACAAGGTGTTCCAGCAACAAGGTACAGACGACCACGTCTCACATTTGGCATCGTGGACACGTAGCTGAAAACTGGGAGCATAAACATCAGCCACATTTGATTGATGAGCAGCATTCAGCAGCTGTTGCTATGTCACCTTATACAGCATCACACATGAGGGAGGGGCACGTTTCTAAGATGACCAATGAAATCACTTGGCCCAATCTAGAGGAAGATAAACTGCGACACATATAAAAGTGGGAAGGTACTCGTAAAAAAGTCCCAGGACATCACTTCCACGGAGGGCGCGAGGACAATACTGTTGTAAAAACAAAACAGTAAAAATATTGAAATCAAGTTCTGGAAGAGAAACAGCATGAGTGAGCAAAATCAGGGGGAGGAAGAGGACAATGAGGAGGAGGAGGTGGGAGTAATGTGGAGCTATTTAGCTGTTTACCCTCCACAGTAATGAGACAGGGCTGGAGTGAATCACTCTATTAGGACGCTGGCATAGAAGCAGGTTTATCAAGTTGTGCACAGACTGCGTTCCTTTAAATATACAAACAGTGACATTAATTAGATCAGAGGGATTCCCAGACAGACCGAAGTGACAAGATTAATAATCTGTTTCTAATGCTCACGACACAAATGGGAGTCTCCCGCTGAGGGCGACAGCACCACAGGGAACCAAACACATTTGTCACAACACAAGCGAGAGGAAGGACTTTACTGTGATGTCATTTCTGCACAGCAATACAGGACCTTAATATCATGCAGGACTTAATTACCTCTGCTATTACACAATTACCATATCATTATATTGCTTGCCTTTTAATGAAGTCTATGAGCATTTTACAAATTGCATGTTACGTTCTTTTTTTTATTAATTGTTGGTCATGCTGACGTAAAACTCAACAGTAAACTGAAAGGACTCATAAAGAAAAATGAAAGTGCCCCGCATAACTTTGCCTTTTTACATTTAGACATGACGACAGAGGACTTTTAATTTGAAAGATTAATCAAAATTCTTAAACTTGTTTAACTTCATGCAATGTTTTTGCATTATTAACTTGATTATGTCCTGTGGATTTTAATGGAAATGCTAATGAGAAAGAAATAGAAATAAGGAATATTTAATCAGGCATTGACGTGGCATACATTTGGTTTATGTGTGACATAGTGTCGTCTTCATCGCAGAGTATTCTTCAGTATTAGATGTGTGGTCAAAGGCTTGACAGGTTGTAAATATTTGTTAAATGCAACAGGTAGCGTTAGTTTTATAAGAAATAGACTAAAAGGACTGACATGACTCGCTGTTGGTTACATATAAAGCAATTATCTGAAAAGAATTAAAACTAGTGTTTAGAGGTGTTAACACACTATCTTAATATATGTTATATATGTAATATGTAGTCTGTAATTAACTACAGAGATTCACCGCATAAGAAATATTTGCACACATCCACCACAATTTTGGCTTACTTTTCATCTTTTGGTTTTAAGTAGTGCTTGGCTCGGTGTTTCCACTGTTGCCAGTCTTTATGCTAAGCTAAGCTAACCATCCAATGACTGTTGTTGTACATTTTCCTGAGAGATATGAGAGACGAATAGATCTTCTTAACCAACACTTGACAAAGTGAATAAGCATAGTCCCCAAAATGTTGAACCATTCTCATCCACAGTTTAACAGTTTTACTTTACACATGAAATGAAATGTCACATATTGCAGTCGGTTAGTATATAGTAAGTGTTTGGCTACAACAAGCTAAAATTGTCTGATTAGGTTTAAGTGGATACATTTCCTCCATGAAATTTTATATTTGGTCACATTTGTTTGGTGTAAGTGCAATCATACACAAAAACAAGCGCAAATTCACAATAACTGTGACAAGTAGCTATATAATTGTTTGCATGTTAAGTCCTTTTTGTGCTGTATATTTGGGGAAAAAAAAAAAACCTGAAGTAATAAAAGTTACCATCTGCAATGATGCCTCCCACAATAGTTTACGACAAATGGTTGATGAGTTATGAGAGGGGACGGGGCCAAAGTGTAGGGGCGGGCCAAGCCATAACCAATGAAGGTGTGTGTGTGTTTCAACAAAATTTAGCCATGTTGCATGAATCCATTTTAAAGTTATGCACATTTGTTAAAGGCCACTCCCACTGCCATGCCCCTGTTTGCCAGTTGGCCCAAACAGTTAATCAGCTGCTGTTTGGCTCATGACCAACTTTTTCACTTAATTTTGTGCGAGTCTGTGCATCCAGTTGGAAGCTATTTCCCTCCTTGCAATGGGCCACTCCCATGACCACAACTCTTTTTAGCCAACTGGCATGAACGCACACACACCTGACCTCCATGCCAAATTTCAGCCTCCTAGGGCGAAAACTGTGGTTGTCAAAGAGTAGGGAATGTGGACCAACCAAATGACCGACCAACCGACAGAGCAACATATAGAGCTGGTAGTTGCAGCTTTAAAAAAAAACAAAAACAAAAAACTAAACTTAACCAGTACAAAAAATGGGATCTTCACAGCATTAAAGACAGTGAAAATCTCACTGAAAGGGAAAAAAAAAATCCTGATACATCTTGGATATCAATAATTCTGCCTGCCGTTGCTTGTAGCCTGCAGCCAGATGCTGCTGTGTGGAAGAAGATGGTTGTCTACAAATATTTCCCTGAATGACTTTGTGCTCTGAGGGCGTTTGGAAAGTGCTCACATGTTTGGAAACTAATGGCAGTGGAGCTAATGGGCGTATTGATTGCTTTTCAATTGGGGCCCCGACAGCCTCACAAATTGGATGTTTTCAGCAGCTCTATTTATCATCCAAGAGGAGAGTGTTGTCGGGCTGGAGAAGTTTGAACAACACGTCACATCAGCTTGATTCAACTGAGGTCAGCTGCTGTGGAGGCCTGTTGCTAAACTCTGGACAGACGTGAGTTTTAGGCACAATGTTCAGTGATAACATGTTTCTAGAAAAGGATTTTTAAATCTTTTTTGAAAGACATGTCTTCTTTTGTCTACTGTCAGTCCAAATCCACACAAGTACTGTTTTAGATAAATCTTTGTCCACACGAAAATGCAAAGATAAATAAAAAAAATACATAAAAAGAAATAAAGATATAATAATAATAATAATAATAATAATAAATATAATAATAATAATAAAAATAATTTTAACACTGTCA
>JAQFJA010000026.1:25881734-25893768 GCA_029874485.1 Naso brachycentron | reverse complement strand
CATTAGCTCTGCCACAAGAGAATAATGTTGGAATTTTGTTCCCAGATTTTAAATATTTATGTCTCTCTCTGACAGGTAAAAGAAGAAGCTTCACATTTCTCTTCTCCTTTGTCATGCAGCATTTTTTAGTGGAGGTCCTTGCAGGTGGTTGCTCTCCGTTACATTATACTATGCTAACCTTGGCAAACTGATCTGTACAACCCCTGGCTGTCCAGGGAAACAGGAAGAAGAATAGAAAGAGTGCATTTTCTACAGCAAGCCTGTGACTGAGATAGCTGAAAGGTTTTGCTTGAAGAGAAATACTGAAGCTACAAAAGGTGAGTGAGGGTGAGATCTGAGTATGAACTTTAGAGAGAACAGATAATTGTTAAACAGTGAAATGTCAAAGCAGGATGAAAGTTTGTTCACACTTGTTTTACTGCCCCCTGCTGCCGAGGGCCATTAAAAATACTCAAAATGAAAAATAAATCATTAGAGTTCAAGACGTGTATCCACTCCCACAAAATCACATAATCACCACTAAACAAAAATGGAAGGAAAATTTGGGGATAGAGCAGTTTTCCTTTTGATTTTTCCAGTCAAATGATGATAATCACTATCCATTAAATCAATGTCCACTAAATATGTAATGAACTCAAAAATGATTGAGTTGGATTTCAGAGATTAATTTGAACGTGCCATGAATATTTATTCCATTTATTTCTGTCATTAAAAATACTGGAATAAAGCCATGAAAGATATTAAAAAATCAGAGAATTATAGTCTATAAAATCTTTAAAAAATTCTGAACATCTTGAAGTTTGAGGAGAGTTTATTAGCTAAACTTATGCAGCAGTTAATGAACAGAAAACTTGACAGGCACACGCAGTAATTGAAGTGAAATGAGGTGTGTGTTGGTATGTTGTGTTTGTGCATTTTGAGTGTTTGTCACCCCGACACACCCACCCTGAACCCTGAATGTCAGCTAACAGGAACAACAGCCTGTTTAAAGTGACAAACACAGTTCAGGGAGGCTGCATGGCTTGTTTCATACGCGCTGCTACCTCACTTAATGTCAGAGCTGTAGTTAGTGATTTGCATATCCAGATGTTTCATATTACAGCCTTTTCTCAGCCGGAATAAGACGCTCATGATGAACGATCATTCCCCCACAGGAATTATTCATGTCAGTATGGTGCAGCCTCTGAGACAGCTCAGGGAATTAAGCACGTCAGAGTCTGAGTAAAATAATAAAATACAACTTTATTAGACAGGGGGAATAAAAGAATTAATGTTTGCCTTTGAGCTTCAAAACAGACGTAAAGACACAAAATACAGTTTATATCAAAACATGATCATGAAAAAACTGCAACATTTCACAGGCAAACAATAATAATTTGCAATTAAATGATCCCTAAGAGATGTAAGAACAGTAGGGCAAAGAAAATGATCAAAAAGACAAAAAAACATATTAAGTCAAAACAGGAATAATTACATTAAGACCAAATGTTTTTTTAAGTTTGGATGTCAGAGATTCAGTCGCTCCTTTAGCAGAACAGCGATAACAAACTGAAGCAGTTCTTGTTTTGTAGAAAGGAAACAGACAGTTGAAGCAATATCAGACTCAGTTTGCTGAAGTAACAAACAGCACAGCAGCAGCGTGGGGGAAAGTTTCAGAAGCCCATTAGAGATACAGAGCCTCTGTGTCAGGCCAGCTGTCGTACAGCTGTCGACCAATGTTAAAAATCTCCCTAATGCATCATCAAAACCGAGACAAAACAAGGTGTTTGAACAAAACAGCAAACAAAAGAAAACAGCCTCAAACTGTTGGTAAGTGCCTCTCTTTACTGAAGGTGGGACAACCCAACCCGAAAACCCCCACAAATGTAAGATTAATTTAACTTTTACAAGAGAACATGATTTAAGTATCAGGATTAACTGATTGATTTATCAAATGACTTGCCAACTTGTCTCTAGTAAAAAACAATGCACAGCTATTTCCTTAAACATTGAAAAATACAATTTTCAAGGGTGCCTCAAAATGAACTGGATGAAATGAAAGACATAGTCTGAAACTATTTGACTAAAAACTTCAACTAAAGTAAAATTAAAGTAAACTTTGTTTTACCTCCTTAATCTCATATGTGAAAACTTGATGCTTCACACAGAGTTTGATACATTTTTCAATATTTTTCTTTAATTGTGTTTGCACCACAAGAAAATAAAAGATGCAAGCTTTGCAGTTTTAAAATGAGACTTGTTGCAACATGATGGATTACCTGTAGCTTCTCCATCAATTGATTTAGTAGGCTAAATAAACACAAACCCAGTCAAATTAGTGCAAGAGAAGCCTGAGGCAAAGATTTGCTCTTTTTCTGTTTGAGCATACCACATCTTTGGAAAAGAATGGGTTGTGAAATTGGTGTGAAGAGAATTATTGGCTATCCAGTCTCATAAGTCGATGTGTAATTGTCTACAACAGCTGAAGTGCTTTGGCTGAAAGTGGAGATAGGAGTGTCGTCTGTATAATACTATAGGAAAAAAACAAAAAAACACTAAGAAATTTCTGTCAGCAGGAAGGTTGTAAATAACTAGATCAACAGAGGGTCAAGGACTGAGATCTGAGAAACAGCATCAGAAAGGAACAGATAAGAATCACAAATGAGACAGAGACAAGGATAAAAACTAAAATACAGCCTCCTTCCTACTTTATTAATCTTATCAGGTAAACTAGATTCGATTATTCATTTATTTTTTTCACATTGTTCATATTTCCACACGTCCAACCTTACACCAGCATTAGTCTCTCCATCCTAAAGGCCATGCCAGGCCACAGTTGTCACAGCCAGTCCGGCTTCAATGGCAAAACCAGGTCTGTTTTCATGCTAGCTGTGGAGCTAGCAGGCTTCCAAAAAACCTGCATTAATTTCACACACTGCATTCCATTAGATGGCGTAAATACTCATTAAATGCACTCAGCTGTAACCACAGACGTCTTGCTTTTAAAGATTAATTCTTTTTCTCTCCACTGCATAAGCATGTTTGCCCTTGACTCAGTTTGCACAGACCATGAATAACAATAGATGCCCATTGGTATGTATGAGAGCAAAAGGTGAGATACTGAGCCAGCAGCCGGCTACACAAAGGCCATTATATTCAAACACCATGGGGCTAAACTGTCAAATGTTGCTGTCACTCTCATACTCTGTCTCATACACTCACTCTCTGTCTCTCTTTCTTTCTCACACACACACACAGACACACACACACAGATTGTTCCCTTTCCCTATATCAGTCCCTTTTAAAGCACATAGACACACACTTGCTCACACAGTACACATGTTCATGCACACTTACTACACCCAATTATACCAATGTCAGTGACCCAATATCACAAACATTTCAGTTTAACACACACTGATTTGAACCAATTTCTAGTAACAGCCTCTACAACAGAAGGTCTGCTCCATTATCACTCTACCACAGCTTATCTGAGAATTACAGACCTTTTCTTCTGCTGTCAGGGCTCCAGTGTCAAAACAAAGGGGTAGGCAGTGCCAGTGTATGGGCTGCCCCCAAACAGCTGGTAGTCTCCAATCTTCTCCTCCAAGGTGCTGTTAAAATTTGGAAGACTGCAGAATCTGGCACCATGCACCTTTGCTGTCCTATGAAAATGTCCTGAAATCATCCTCCCTCATCTACTGTCCCCTGTAGGAAGACAGAACACGTCTCTGATAGAGGAGCTTTAGATCTGGATGATGCAGCAATGAAATATACCTGTGATGCAATTTATGTCACAGACCCAAAAACTGTAGCAGATGTTTCTTTTCTCTCTACAAATGGGACTTTATACTCACTATAAATGTGCAAAGGATCCAGGATGGGCCAGTGAGCTTTAGACATCCAATTTATTCAAAATGTTAAGAAAGGAATTTAGTTGCTCATAGCTGCCATGAAACATCTCAATTTAAGGAGAGGAAGGCTGTTTTCTGAACTGCCAACTACATGCTGCATTCTGTATGTACTGCATACTAATACAGAGAAACAATCAGGATGCAATCTATTCACACTGCGGTACAAAGGCAGGTTACCCAGAAAGCATTTTGCACAAACAGGCAGCAATAGTGACTTTTTTTCTTTAAATTAAACTTTAACTGAAAATGCACTCTGAATCCAGAATTTTTTGGCATACTGCAGATTTTGCCTCTGTTTACACACAGCATATTACATACTACTTCGCTAAATCAGTAAGTACTGTTAGTATAGTATACAGATTCAAAAACAGCCGAAGACTTTGCTCACCCTCCGACCTGATGGCCATGATTTAGCTTCTGCTGCTTAAAATTGATGACCAGGGAGTCAAATTGAACTCAGTTCTGATTCTGAACATGATTTGCAATGGATTGCTGCCTTACTGGAGTGTTATTGTACATTGTATTTACAACACAGCCATGTGTCACATAACATTCAAGTCATTGATAAAAGCATCCACTGACACCTGAAGCACAATCTCAGGTGTATAATGTAAAAAGAGGAATTATGGATGGTACAGTTGCCAGATTTTGCCAGTTTCTTTCTGCGGTTGCTGCAGTGAAATGTTAATGTTCAGTATCCCAAACTGTGCTGTTACGTGTGAAGTAAGCTCTGACAGTCATACACTATTAGTTACATCTTCATATGCAGGCCTAAAATACCTGTGTCCCCAGGTATGGACAAAATATTAGAAATTCCTTCAGCATAATTCACTCTCAAACACCATCATCTCCCCTCAAGACCATCAGAATTAACTTGAGATGAGAATGATCACCTCTGTGTCAAAAATGCTGACACACTTTAAAAATATAATAAAATGTTGTCAGTGTCGTCCTTTTTCAATAAACTGGTTTGAGATATTTGTTCTTATAACACCGTCGGGTCCAGTGTTAATTATAACATGTCAGCCTCCCTCAGCATAAAGAGCCTCTCAGCATGCAGCCGGCTGATGACTATATATATTTCACTTATTATAAACTGTGCTGTCTGTGCTGATAAAAGCCAACGCCACTCACCGGGCTTGTTCCATCAAGTTGATTGAGTTCTGGGAAACCTTGAGGTTATGCCCATGGCAACGCTGGCAGTAGATTTCCATTCCTCGTGCTTGTGGGGCCAGTTTGATGTGATATTGAATGTATTATAACAGTGTGGTAGGGGGATGATGGATACGCACACATTTTCTTGTTTGATTTTCTCTTTCTTTGCAAAAATCTTCTCATGTACACTGTGGGTTTTAATAAAAGAATAAATATGTTATTTTATATTTAGAGATGAAGAGAAACATGTAAACTCAGAACATTGTTTAATCACATTCGAAAGAAACACATGCAGATATGTGGATATAGAGAAGGCGAAGGGATGTAGGTTCATGTTCATCTGAAGGGATAAAACACAAAAACATGAACACCTGTCCAGGTAATTTCCTGTCTGGACTTTTCCCTTCAGGAAAGAAATATGAAATATGTTTTAATATGAATGCTCCAGAAAGTTTTGTTTCTTTAGTTACTTTAAAGCAAATAGCAAATGTTTGGCAAAAAATATAGAGTTGTTTTTAGCCACGCTGGTCTACAGACAAACATGATTGAAAACTATCTGTTTGAGCGATTACAATACAGTGTGATGTGGACTTTTATTGTCTCTGGTAACTTTCATGATCATCTCACTTTTCATCATTTTGTCCAGCAGGTTTATATGTTGTTTTAACAGCTTGGATTTCCTGACAGTTGGCATTACAAAATCTACGGGCCACTATCGAGGTTGTAGAATGTTTTTCTCTTTGGGTTATTGTCATGTAGTAATGTAATTTCATGTACTTTCATGTTTAGTACGGTTGCTTTTTTTGTTGTTTTTTTTAAATTATTGTTATTTTTACTAGGATGCTGTGTTCATTAGTTGGATGTTCATCAAAGTAAATTCCTGATGGCCATGGTTGAAATAGCAAGAAAACCAACATAACTCAGTATGGTTTGGTGTTTCTTTTGTCCTGATTAATACTGGGCAGAATTCCATACCTAGTAAAAATGTCATGAGTGGATATGTTGACCCCCAGATTCCAAGTTCTATCATCTCTCATGATAAATACCCAAGACAAGGAGTGATGCATTCATTGCATTAGAACATCTTTTTAAAAAACAAAATAACACCTGTTGATATGCTAAGGAGGGAGAGAAAAACGCCCACTTTCATCAGAGACAGATCATCCAGATCTTCTTCTCAGAAGTCAAAGTCACACTCAGAGTGTCTCACAGTCACTGATAATCAAGATGGCAGCCTGAGGGCGTGTTACATCACCTGAAAAGTCTTTGTATCCTCACTCGCCTGCAGAGTAAACACATTCTTTTTAAAGTGCTGTCTAACGTTAACACTTCAGTCACATTTGAGCAGAATAAAAGCCTCTCACATCGCAGAGTGACGGCCTCATGCTGTGTGAAGAGCCGTTTCAAAGGGTTGTTGCCAGTGATTCATGTGCGTGTTGTATGTGACCGTTTTAGCAGCAGCGACGACAATTAAGCTATTAGAGCAGCAGATATGAGACTGTCTAGACGGACACGTTTTAGCCTCGTTCCAGGCCCATGAACATAAGAGAATGAAGTGACCTGAGGAAATGCATACATGACAGCTGAATGGATGAATGGTTGAATGAATGCATAAGTGGATATATGGATGTGCACATGAATAGTTCAAAGATTACATTTTACTTACGTACAGTAGCACAATTCAAACACATAAATTCAATCTAAAATAGTTTCGAGATATTAAAGTAAAAAGTTTGAGAATGAATCGAATGATGATTGAGAGACAAAATGACAAATGACATTTTTTGGAAGTAGACAAAGAAATTAAATTTTAATATATATTTCAATATCCAGCATAAAATCTTTAAGTTAAAGCTTTTATTTATTTATTTTTTGATTATTTTT
Organism: Naso brachycentron; assembly: GCA_029874485.1. NCBI lineage: Eukaryota > Metazoa > Chordata > Actinopteri > Acanthuriformes > Acanthuridae > Naso > Naso brachycentron. The sequence continues at coordinate 25,886,836 of JAQFJA010000026.1, read as the reverse complement.
AATATTCTTGCCTGCAGGCAAGTAAGTTCACTAACCTAGGATGATTTTCTTTTGTTTACCATTACCTGTTTCAATCAAATAAAGAAACAAAGCAAAATAAAGAAAAGCCCCGAGGTCAAAAGACATAATGCTCCTCTGTCTGTGGCCACTGAAGCTTAAACCATCTTTGCTTTTGGTCTTCATCCTCATTTAGAGTCGACTGAATATAAAACAAAGAAATAGAGTGACTCAAGCCTCAGTGCAGATGTATTAAATTTATGTAGAACGAAGCAAAACCCTTTTTTATATTTACTTTTTGTACCTTTTGTATTAGAGTCTCTGAAGCCAAAATAACAAAACACCACAGCAGAGAATAAAATCAGTTACACAACAAAAACAAACTAAAGAACCAGTCTTAACTCCTAAAGTAACATTTCTAAGCGCTCGTCAGCAAAGACAAAGAGAGCTAACCTATCAAGATTTCATCAAAAGCACCTTAGAGAGGCCATGTTGTGCTCATTTTTTGGGTTCATATTTTATTCTTGGTTACTACTAGAGCAGGTTTACATGCTTTGATGCTCAAAAAACTCATCTGTTTTCTCATAAAGCCGACTGCTGCAGCCCTGTTTTTTTCCAGGATTTTTGCCTCTGAGACGCTCTGTTTCAGCTTCTGCCTCGCCTCTAAAGGCTTACTCTGCTCTGATTGGCCTGTTCAAACACACCTTCCAGATGAACCCACAAAGAAGTCTAGAAAACTTCAACACACATGATCTGAGATTTTAAAAAGAACTGATTAGAAACAACCCACAGAGATTACTGCTACTTAGCACATGGCTCGCTTGAATTCTGATTGGTCAATTCAGCGGTGGTTATTTCCAGAGAGTTCACCGCTGCTTCGTAGGCTATATTCACCGTTGCTATGCAGGCACTTCCATGATTACCACTCAGCCGTTAATGATAGATACTGTAACCACAGAAGTGCACTTTCAAATTTTTTGGACCACATCCCTGCTTCCTCTTTTAGTCAAATTTAAAAATGTATGACAGAAAAATAACAAATAATGAATTATTTTGTATTTTTAAATAAAGTCTGCCACTTCCGTCTTTCATTTGAAACAGAACCCCTGGGTCCATGATGTCAGTGTTGACTTGGGCCGTTATTGGTTGAATCATTTTTTTAATTTAGTCAATTATATTACGCCAATCTACCTGTCAATAGAGGTGGTTGAAGTCATGTGACCATGGTGTAATTTTTTTAAAGCCTAATTTTAACATTTTACTTCTGACTTTTACAATTCAAAAAGTGCTGTTAATTTGTGAAGATTATTTTGCTGAACCAAATGTGTAAATGTCCTAAGCTGTTGTTTGCCCCTGCAAATAAGCCAAAATCCAATAAAAAAAATCTGCTGACTTGTTGTCAGGGAAACCGGGGCAATGCTAACATCGGGTTGGTGATGACTTTTATGAAAACAGAATATAATGCCAGGCAGTGTTTGAGAACAATTAGTTATACCTATCGGAGGTATGTAATTATATTAGCCTACAAAATAAATGTAATTGTAATCATTACAATCACTGAGACAATTATAGTTTGATTGTCACTAATTGTAAATTACGTTATAAAATTGTCAATGATTACAAATAGGGGGTAAGTTAGAATATTCTGTGCAGTAAAAAGCTTTCAAGTAGACTATACAATTCATTCTGTTGCTTTTCATTATTAGATGCCATGAGTTACATTACTTTAAAGTTATTAGTTACATTGTTAATCATATATATTTTTAAACAGGGTAACCAACAATTATAACTTACTAGGTTTCAAAAATAACGTCAGCACTGATGCAAAGAAAAGGTCGGTGTTACCAGGCAACGACCAACAAGTCAAATCTTTGACAATGGATAACTTGTTCATGAGCTTGTTGTCAAATTCTGTAGGTTATTAGCATTATAATAATTATGGGAAAACCTAGGCTTCGGGATTCGGGAAGTGTACAAGTGCACTTCTGTCAGTGTTCCTACAGACTAAGATCTGCTGCTCTTTCAACCAGAATGAGCGTATTAAACCTGATGAGGGCTGTCAATGTAAAACAGCGGCAGTAACGCTGCTTCTCATACACTATTCTTCAACTGTTAAAATGATTGTCAAGGATCACTTTTATCTGATGGCACACTGATCAAGTGCTGTCTGTTCTGCCACAGCTTGGTCACCACAGTTAATTCTCACTGGCTCTTCTCGATGTGCCAGGCACACAAATTGTATTGTGCAGACTGCTGTGCAGTGCTTCTTCCAGAGGTACTTCCTGATGACAAAGACGACTCAATGCTGCTCAAAAGAAACCAAATGACACCCTATTGTCCTCCTCTAGAGCAGTTCTGCCTCTTCCATTAGTAAGGCAGAACAGGGAAGGCAACTTCTCGTTGCTGTTATAAAGGGGAAAAACAGCATTTTGTGTGTGTTGTATGTTTCATCAAGTGTCCTCAAGAAACATGGGAAACTACAGAAAATACAGGTATATGCAAGAGATTTAGACCATTGTGTATGATTGCTAAGTGCAGTTTTATTTGTTTTGTTTAAAATATGTACAGCTGATCAGCGTACAACACTATTTCTGAAGCTGTTACCTTCATTGTTACAGAGATAGTTAAAAAGATAACACCTCTTATGGCTTCTTCTTGCTATCAGACTTTTCTACAGTGTGTTGTGAGTACGCAATTACTGAAACAAAAGTGGTTGATGAGGCTGTAGACTCTTGCCCTTGGATTATCATACTGAATAGCTGTCTCTTTAGGAGGTCTTATTCTGATTATTTCATGATAACAACCTCTTCATATCTCTCAGAAAGTTAAAACATCAAAACATTAACAGATTTTGCAGTTCGGGACATTTTCATAACTATTGTTTTATTTAATAATGAAGGGAACGCATTCTATACTTATGGATATACTTTCTACGGTGATAGAACAGAGATGGCCATCCAAAGGTTGGCTCTGGTGAATGCAGTTTGTTTTGAGTGCTCCCCTTCATTTCTGCAGCCCTCGACAGGATTGATCACAATGGTCTGGAATGATAAATTGAGAAATTGCTTTGATATCTTTGAACTGCCCCAGACTCGGATTGTAGAAAATGTCTACCTTCATCACTGTTCAGTCATGAATCCTTCCCAACAGTGGCAGTAATCTTGAGGGGCCAAATCTGTGTGGTCATGAACCAGACACTGACGTTCAATCTCATTATGAAAGTTCAGACAAATTTTCTCGTTATACTGGAAAAACAAGCCTTGTTATTCTGTAATGACACATTCATTTTTTCCATTATCACAAGAAACGTTAAAACTTTTAAAATGCTTGTGCACTTGGGACCTAACCTCCAATTTTGATTCAGTATCATTTTCTTAGACTGTACGATCATAGCATGTCCTTTATGTACCAAGTGAAAGATAAATATGTGGATTCCAGTGGTAGATGAGCATGTAGTACGTTTTTAAAGAGTTAGTTGTTAAGACTTAATAGAAAAAGCTCAAAGCCCACTGAGCCAAACAAATTAATCTCATAATTCAGGGCCAGGGTTCAAACCGGGACATTGTGCTTCCACAAACTGCCACTGCACCAGAGGAAGAGCTCCTTTTTTTCTTCTCTCTCTCTATCTTTGAGCCATTATTGTCTCCCTGATCTGCCTTGTTTGCTAATTAAGTCACTATCTCATGCCCTGACATACAATAGAGATATGACTTTGCCACATTTCGCTTTAAAGGGTAGTAAAATAGGCTCAAAGAGCAAAACTAATAGTGCCTGATTGCTTTATAGTATGTTCAATAATGTGTTTATCCTTCTGCTCTTTGTCTCTGCTCTTCTGCTTTTTGTCTTTATTTTTCTCTTTTTATCAGCTTCAAGAGTACCAACACCATCTGTTTTCTCTGAGGCTGAGGGACAGTGGAGGGCTAGATGAGATGGCCCTTAGAGCCAGTTTTTTTTTTCCTCCTCCGTAGTTTGTGTGAGCGGCTGTCTATCATCTCTGCAGCTCCGCCACGCTTTTGTTTTGAATTAGATACAAATAACTTAATTTACTTTTCCGCTTATTTCAGGAACAGTTTACAGCCCCATGCATGTAATTAACCAATGTCATATTAGAAAATGTTTTGTTTTCATTTCCTTTTACCTTGCACATCATTGAAGCCACTACACTAATAGAAAGTTGTAAGCAAGATGAATTATGGTGATGTTTTAATGCCTCGGCTGGGTGACAGTCGTGACCGAAACACATTATGTTTTCAAATGTGTGATGCTCATGAAGTGGACGTCTGAGAAATGCTTTGAAGGAGTTCTTTAAAATTTGGCACCAATGACGATCGGGACTCAGTGATGAACTGCTTAGAATTTGGTCATCAAGCCAGTTTGTAGCAAAAATATGCATTTTTTATATGTGTATTTCGGCGTGTATGATTGCCAAGTGGGGTCAAGTCTATAGCTTCTGGCGGCCGTCAGCTGGAGTGATCTTGTCCAATACTGGGCTGATTTAAAAAATTTTTTCTATCATCTATTTAGAACCCAAAATATGTAAAAATAGGGCACAGGAATTACCCTTTAATACCTTAGATTAATTTCTTCAAAACAGTTACACACATATATATAGTTTATAGGCAAGTTCAATGCAAATTTGTACTTTTTCACCAATGACTCATCGTCTTTAACAAGCACCTGCAGTTCAACACATCAAGGTAAGTGTTGATTGCTTGCAGAGGTTGTGAGTGCCAGCTGGAAGCCCCTCCACATGTGTATGTAACAGTGAAGTTATTTGGAGTAGTGACTCTACACCCAATTGTTGTACTTGCATACATCATATTAAGAGACAGAAAACTTTTTCCCAGACTTTTCCCAGAGACCTCACTGTATGAGTCACTTGTTCCTTTAATAGTATCATTAGAACAAGTGACAAGAAGTACTTGGCAGAATGAGCAATGTCACACAGTATTTTTAACAGAATTGTCAAGTTCCAATTCAAACTAAAAACAAAAAGTGTAATTCTCGTGTAACTCTTCATATTTTTCCCATAAAGCTGCAAAATAACTCCACAAGTTTCTGACAGGATTGTGGATGACATGAACTTGAAGTGTCGTACAAAATAC
>JAQFJA010000026.1:25817131-25831784 GCA_029874485.1 Naso brachycentron | reverse complement strand
CGCTAAATATTAAGGCCTGTTTACGGTGTGTTTTAGCTGGGGTTTCACCTGGAAGGCTCTGGACATCTGGCACACTCATGAACGGAGTTTAGAACGCCGCTCACAAACACCAGAATGAGCACATTTAACAACAATGCTTTCAAACGCAAAAAAAGAACGGTCCGTTCACGTTCACCCAAAATATGAACGAATTCATGAACGATCATTCATTGAACGCGTTCATGCACAACACTGGTAGACGGTCCACTCTACCTCCTGAGCTTTAGCCGACACAATCAATTTGTGAATTGTATTGTATTATTACTGATTAAGCTAGCCAAGCCATTAATATGATCTCTTTACTTTATCATCTGTAACATACAGTAAGGGTGAAGAACCGTTAATCTAAAATGGGCCATTAAGCATAATGAGAACTTTTACTTTGGGTACTTTAAATGTATTTTGATGCAAATACTTGTTTATTGTTATTTAGGTAAAAATTTAAGCACAAGACTTTTAATTGTAAAAGATTATTTCTACACTGTAGTACTGAGTACTTGTGGTACTACTGAGAAATCATTTGACTCCGGTGGTGCCGTCAGGCCAGTTGTTTGTCAGAGGATTTGTTTGTTTGATTCCAAGATTTCCAGACTGTTAATAAAGTTATCCTGCACATATGACACATTAGAAAAGAGAAATCTCTCCTTTCATTCTGTTGCTCTTCCTTTTTTTATATTCCATGTCTTTTTTTGTTTTGTTTTGTTTCCAGGTCTCTGTTTCCCTTATCTGAGTTAAAGATAACATGCTACACTACAGACGGTACAAATGTTAAGGTTGTCTTGCCAACAGTTTCTTTAATATTTAAACTAGTTGTGTGTTTGAGCTCTACTTGCACAAGTATTTGTATATATGCAAGTTTCTTTGGCATTTTGCTATGAATGTGTCTCCTGAGAGAAAAAGGAGGCAAATAAAGTGAAAGAAATCCAAGAAAAAGAGATGAGGAATGACAGGAGGTGGTGAAAAGAGAGGCATCAGGAAACAGCAGGATGGGAAAGAGGCAATGAGATGAAGGTGAAGAGAGAGATAGAGAGAGAGCTACTTGCCAAACTGATGATGTAACATGTTCGTCCCTCCTGGATGGTTTTAATGATGCGTTGAGATGAGTCACACAGATCCTGCACTTACTAAAAATGTGCAGCTGAAGTGTGATTCAGCTACACTGAAACTCCCAGAGGAAACCATCCAGCCTTTACTACAAAACATATGTAATGTGTTAGCATTATCGTAAATATCTATGTGTATAATCCACCTCGTGCAGGTTTTCAGCTCATCTCACTCTTCCAAAGTCTACAGTCCTTGTTTCTAAACTCCACTGACCATTCCATCTAATATTTTCTCTCCTGTCGAGACATTTTTGGAAAAAAAAAGCAGATTGATTGCAGCATGAATGAGGGTTTAATGCGTTTGTTTCTAACTGTCAAGAATAAAATATGTGTTTGTTTGTTTTTGCTGGAAGTCAGTCCTTATGTGAAGGATGCCTTTGTTTGTATGGTTTCTATAATCATTTAGTCTGTTCACAGCTCATAACTCACAGTCACTCTGACTGCCTGGGTACCACAAAAAATATATAGTTTACAGTTTGGCAAACCAGAATGTACAGGTTGTACATTTTGCATTTGTCAACACATCATCAGCTCAACATCATTGTGACAGTTCTAATTATATTTTGGCTTATATGAGCTTAACTTTTTTTTTTTTCTTAACCCAAAGGTTGGAGGAGCAGACCAGTGTCCAAATTCATCAAGGTGCAGTGGTTTAAATAGGGTAATTTTATCAACCATCTGATATTTTGCAGCCGTTTTAGTGACAACCACAACTTGTTGTTTTTATGAGCAGACATCAGGACATTAAGTAGCTGCTTTCCAAACACGATCTTCTCCTAATCATAACCAAGTGGCTCCTGTGTCCAAGAAGCCAGACCTGAACCACAGAAATGTAGTTTTAACATAAACATAACGTTTCAACTAGTGCTGTCAAACTATTAAAATATTACATTGTGATTTATTTGATGTTTTCCATAGTTAACTTGCAATTAATCACAAATTAATCACACATTTTTGTTTCAGTTCCAAATCTATCTTGAAGTGATATTTTTTTTTTTTAAGTTTTTATTACTCTTATCAAGGTAATAGTAGACAAATATGCTTGCTTTATACAAATGCATGTTTATTTTTACTGCAGCAAACCAAAACAATGAAAAATAATGCGATATATTTCGATTGAGCACTTGGTGCTCTGCTATGTTTGGTCTCTTGTGATCAGGGTTCAATTGCTCATGTCACTGCAACAACAGCAGCTCCTTCAGTCTTGTCTCCGTCTGCGTGTCCTAATAACTTTTAGTCATATCATATTAAACACTCACCCTGCATTCAGGAGTCAGAGCACACTATAATAGTGTCCCAGTATGATACAGACTACAACAAGGTGTCAGGAAATGGAGTTATGGCGTGATTCGAGTGAGGTACAGAGTGGTATTGGAGCTAGCCTGGAAGCTAACAGCTGACTAAAACTGGCCATCGCCAACATAGAGCAGTTCAAGCCATGGTCACTGCTAAGACTCACAGACTACAACAAATAATGTCCAGAATATGCAGGCCTACTCACTTCTCCACTTTAGCTTTCTTGTCCTAAGTTGTATCTTGTAGGCCTGTATATGTCTATGGTGGTGGCTGCATCGCTTCATGATTTCCCAAAAGCATGTGCGTGTTCATCGTGCATTAAAATTTTTTTAGTACATCAAAAGGAATTTGTGTTAATGCGTTATTGCGTTAACTTTGACAATCCTAGTTTCACACATCTGTGGTTTGCAGAAACATGCAATGCCAACATTAATTTTGTTTTTACTGAGTTGAGTCATAATTACAGTGGACTAACCATGTCTCACCAGGAAAAATAAGGCCAAAAGCAAAGCAACTTTAGGTTGAATATCAAAAAAACTTCACAAATTCATTCCTTGACTCCCCTTTTTTTTGTGTGTGTGAGTCATGAGCAGCCCTGAGGTAAAGTGCGACAGATAAGGACTTCCAGTGTTTTTTTTTTTTCATAGACAGTATGTGACTGTCAAACAGATATCAAGTAGCTGGAGGCTGACAGTGTTTAACAGTTTGTAACTGCTGGGTCAGCAACTGCAGCTTGATGCCACAGCATTTTGCTGACTGTGAAAAACTTTATTGTTGACAACAGTCATTTCTAATGAAAATGTAAATGCACTATTTTCATTCTCGTTTCAGATTTTATGTTCTAATTGTTCATGTAAAAGAAATTTCTGCATCATGATAAGAAATTTTTTGTCATTTCTGTACCTATTTAAAAAGTTTCATCCATATGTTAGAGTTGCACAGCAGAATGCGACAGTAGATACCAGCAGGAGGTAAACCCAATGACTATAGTCAGAACCAAAATCCTGTGGATGAGATTTACTGTGATGAGGTCAAAAGCAGGGAGACAGGAAATAGTGTGGATAGAGTTGGAACCATGAACTACAGGAAGCAGTGTGGCTAATGTGATAACAGCAGCAATCTAGTCAGTCTAGTCTAAATTAATTATATAGCTTTTCATCAAAACACTGTACTGTCATTAAGCTTCTGCCATGGTCCTTGCATCTCAAACAAAACAAAACCTCTTCTTTCACAAACACACAACAAGGTGATTGAATGCAGCTGAGAGAGCAGCGTGTAGGTCACAAAGGCTAATGAGTGGATTAAACACAGGTGTGCAGAACAGTAGAATCGAGGCCACCTACTGGACAGGTGAGGAATGACTGACCATTAAACAAATACTATTATATCTCTGTTATTATGTTGATTGGAACTAGATACTGAGGTAGTTAAATGCTGGTTTTATGGCAGTTTGTTATGAAATTCAGGATGTTTTATTAATATTCCATTAGGCAGATTATACAAGAAACGTAAGAAAAAGAAAAAAAAAAAGAAAAAATACAGTACACATTGTTTAGAAACATGCTTATTTTCTCTTTCCGCTGCAGAAAATGAATGGGAAGCTTTAAAAGGAGAAATTTTTCAAAAATTAGATGAAAAAAAAGGAACAGAATGACTTTTTCCTCATTGTTTAATTTCACAGACATCTCACGAACTTTCAAGGAGATTTTTGCCTGGAGACTCGATTAATTTCCGTCCCTGATGCCGTACATGCTTCAGCACAAAGTACAGTGTAAGATATCAGTGCCCATCTCCAGAGGGCCATTGTCCTTAATTAGAAGAGTGGTTATCTCCTTCATTCTGCCCTTCATCATTACCAGCTCCTCTGTTTCACACAGAGGCTGCAGGTCACTGTCAGTTCATTCCATTCAACTGCAGGAAAAGCTGTAAGTACACCTGCAGATTTGTGTCGGTGGGCAAGAAAACCGCAGGTAGCTCATAAGAAGTGTCAGTAAACCACAGCATACCTGCAGTGATGTGTCGACAACGAGTGAGTTATCTTCAACAGAAACACACCCATGAATATTGGAACATTTGACGCCATTAAAGAGGCCACATTGTGCTCATTTTTTGGGTTCATATTTTGTTCTTGGTTACTACTAAAGCAGGTTTACATGCTTTGATTTAAAAAAAAAAGCCTCATCTGTTTTCTCATACAGCCGACTGCAGCAGCCCTGTTTTTTACAGCATTTTTGCCTCTGTCTGAGACTCTTTTATCTCCTGCCCCGCCTCTAAAGACTTACTCTGCTCTGATTGGAGAGTTCAAATACACACCTTCCAGATGAACTGATAGAGAAGCCCAGCACACTGACACACTAGTGTTCTGAGATTTAAAAAAAAAAACTGATAAGAATGGAGTATTCAGAGCCATTAGAAACAGCCCAGGGATACAAATGCTATCAAACCCTCACGTCATTATTTCATACTTTGGCATTATTTAAAACGACAATCTGAATCTGTAACATCATTTAAAAGTTGAAAGAGACAGAAAAGCATAATATGACCCCTTTAAAGTCCAAACAGCATTTTGAGAACATCTAACTTTCATAACGCAGCGTTTAAACAGGCAATACAGGTGAGACCAAATGTTATGAGGAATTTGACTAGATCATTAAAAAGTTTGACTAGATGGATCATAACAAACATCTTTAGCCTGTAATCAGAGGTGCCAACTTTCACGAATTGGGTTAGACACACACACGGCCCTTTTCACGTGCACTCCAACACACCTCCTAGTTCTCAGGCTGTCAAATCCCGATCATGAAAAAATAAATACATTAGGAACATCTGAACAGCAGAAGAGGGTTGTGTCAAGTTGCCAGCAACATCGACTAGACTTCCTGCAGAATTTTTCTGACTAAAAGCTCTAAAGGCAACTCTGCCTGACACAGATTTTATTTTGAAAGTAAATCACTGTGCTGCAAGAGAATGTGATCTTACATCCCAGTGTCTGCATACTTGAAATCTGAATTTCAAAACAGTTTAGGACAGGTGGTAAATATTATTACTATTGGTCAAAATTCCTCTGGGTAAGAGAACAAAAGTCACGTGACAACAGAAAGAAAATTTGATTTCATTTTAATTTGATAATACAAGGAAACAGATTTTTGATGTACCTTTTAGGGACATGTAGTAAATCAATATTCCTAACAATGTGATCTGAAAGGATAAAAAAAACATTTTTCATGTTAGGTGGACTTCAACATGGTGAACTTTACAACACACACATTTCGTCTTTTAGTTTTGCCATGAAAGAAACAACTATCTAGCTCTCATAACATTTGCAGCACAGCACATTATGAGATGTGCTGGAATGACTTTTACTGTTTTAACAGCTGGTGTGACTAAGAATTTAAAGCCTCCTCTGAGCAGATGCAATAAAACACAAGGTACGGAAAAATGACATTTATTTTAACTAGATTTATTCCAGTTTGCATTCCCTTAGACAGAAACCTGTGTGACAAACAAATTCAAACATGGGTGTCTTGCCTTAAGCTGTTTACCTGAAAACAAAACAGAAACATATGAATGTCAGTCAGCAGAGACAGGAGACAGCAGGCAAAGAGCCACAGAGCCATTATACTCCGTGTCTGTGTTTATATGAATCTACAATGACTGTTGCACTGAGCATCCAATCTCTAGCCTGACGTAGATGTTGTCTCTGACAGTAGGACCGCCCAAACTCTGGAGGTTAGATAGCGAATAGTCCTCTCAGCGAATCACTGCTCTTGCTTTAGCAGCATCCTGCGGCCCGTGATGAAGCCATTAAAAATGCCTGGCTGAGGCCAGATGGTCTGTCATTGAGGAGAGAGAGAGGGGAAGACCAGGGGAGGGAAAGAGGAGATGTCAACTAGGGGGATGGAAAAATAGAGGGATGGAAAGAAGGTCAAAAGACATATAAAAAGAAAAAGAAAATAGAGAGAATAAAGGAGAAAAATGGGGTCGTCATTGAGGAGAAATGAGAAAAGGGACAGAGGAAAAAACTGAAAGGGAGGAAAGAGGAAACAAGGAAAAATCAGAGACGTAAGAAACAGCTGGGAAAGGATGAGGAGGGGCGACATGGAAACAACAGGGAAAGAGGAGGAAACAATGAAGATGTAGGAAGGGGAGACAGAGCAATTATGAGAAGAGAGGACAGTAACTTTAATGTATTTATAGTCATTTTCAGACTTCAAGTATTTAGTTTGTTTTGTTTTGAATTTTCTCATCTCCCTCTGAGTCCTTATAGTGTTTGTGCGCTACATGACCTGGTAGCACAGAACAATTTAACACTGGGCTGAATAAAGAGGTGTGTATTTTTCTAGGACATATATATTTATATGTCTTTTTTAATGGCCAAACATGGAGACAGACTGGAGATGCTGTAAGAAGGCAAGACAAGCAGCAATAATCCCTGGTCAGAAACAAAAACTTGAATGTTAGGATCACATTGTCTAAATAACATGTCAGACTTATCTGCTGCGGATGTCAAGATTTTAAATGTAACAGGCTGGTTTTGACCTTTTGTGTCTTTATGTCTGTGGTTAAATTTAGCATCCTAATTTTGGCTCTTGGTTGCAATGAACCCGTCTTAAAAAGTCTAAAAAGTGGCTCCATGAGAGCTTTAGATGGCGGAATAATCCTGTCTGTCTATGTAAACGTCCAGAAGCGAGTCTGCGTTCGCTCCATTTTCTTCATTAGCTCATCATGGGCGAAAGACAAAGCAAGCTGTTGTTACTACACTGCTCTCTCTCCCTCTCTCTCTCTATGGCTAATCACACACACATGGGTTTATTTAGTACACATGGATACATGGTAACTGATGGGGCTTCGCGCTGCAGTCTGTTTATCTGCCTGAGTGTGTAAACGGAGGCGGAAACATCCACTGATATGACAGCAACTCTCTGCTGCAAGGATGGAAGGATTAACAAGAGAGTGAGTGAGAAAATGAACGAAGAAATTTTAATGAATCACTGAAAAAAAAACATGACTGAAATAGAAGATGCCTGAAAAAATAAGACAGAACGACTGAATGATCAAGTAATAATTGATTCAAACAAGTGAACTGAAGATTGTGCTTGGCATTAGCGCATACCGTGTCTGTAATTATGTGAACAATCCAGTTATTTTGCTGCATTAGCTCATTGATATGTTTGATTTCAGAAATCAATGAATTTATTGAATAAAGTGGGTGATTGAAAGAGGCACTAAATGGCTGAATGTGTGAGTCAGTGATTACAGTGCAACAGTGAATTTCTGAATGATTGATGCACGGGTGCAAATGCTGGGCTGCCATCACACATTATAACCAACACAAAAGCGAATGAATAAATGAATGAACGAATGCTTTCAAGTCAATCAACAGCATGATTGGGGAAAAAAAAGTATTTACACACCATCATTAATTTTAATATTTACTGTAATTGATGGTTAAAGAAAGAGGTGGGTCAACATTTCTATCAGGTATGTTTACTCTAAAACTTGACATTGTTTGTTCTTACAGTCAGTAAATCTGACGGCCATGAAACCAGCAGTCATGTAGGAGAAAGTGTTACCCACAAGCCTGACAAATGTTTGCCCAGAATCCCATCTGCAGGATAATGGCAGGCGTTCAGAGAGACGGCTTGACATCTTCTTATTTACTTTCTGTCCCTAAAGTCAGAACCTCAGCGCACTGAGAACCTCAAAATCGAAGCTCAAACAGTAACTCAAACATACTATGATGTGTCAAAGCAGTGTGGGGATTCCTGGAGCCTCACGTTACAGTATTACAGTAGAGTTCAAGGTAGAGGTTTTTATTATTGTTGGGAACTGTACTGAAAGCAAAGATCAGAAATAAATATTTTAGAGGCATTCATAGAAAATACCTCGGGCACAGATGCTTTATGTCAGCAACAACCGATGCCCCATCAGGGAGGCGTCATGACATCCCAATAGGAGCACGAGCAAGTCCAACATGTGAACATGAGGGAGTTAAAATGGAAAACGATGCCCCGTGTGCTGTGAGGTGAAACTTTAAAAGAGAGGAAACCTCACACTTGTTTTCTTTCCTATTTTCGGGTTTTCTTAATCTCAAGACAGCCAGTATCACACAATTCACTCCAGTTCAGACACCATTTCTCTACTGTCATTCCGGTGAGTTGATCCCTGGCTCCTCAATCACAGTGCTCTGATTAGTTGAGGACCAGCATGTTGTCTGTCTCTCAGCAAGTTCATGGCAAGAATGTCTGACTCTACAGCCGTCTAATCTGACACAGTGACCATCTGAAGAGACAAAACATCATGTTGCTTTAACCCAACATTACTGTGTTTCTTTACTCTCAGTGATATAATGCTCGTGCCTCATGCACAATGCAGATAAAGTTTTGTTTTGCCTCATGACAGCAACTCTGACAGAAGCATGCGGTGGAGGTTGAGTTCAGCTGGACATTTATGAAGATGAAAATGGAGCAGAGGTCTGCATGTCCACAATCGAAGAAGCCAGACGATGCTTCATGGCATCAGGCCGGTCTGCTGGGAAAGGTGATGTAAGATGGTCATAATATCTGCAGTTTAACCTCTCATTAACTTTCAGCAAGCTGCCTGTCAGCCTACGCGGGGGCCCAAGGCCTCATCTGCAGCCAACCTGGGCTCTTTGCAAGCGCTTCATGACATGTATATATGTCAGCACTTTGCTTTGTTTGCGCCCTTTAGGATGTGACCTGGATACCCACTTTATCTGTCACGGGCCCATGAGGTTAACACATGCAAATGGGGAAATAATGTCGGTGGTTGTAGGTGGAAACTGGGCTGTAATGTTGCAAAGCTGTAAATTCAAACTAGGCAGCAATAAATAAGTTTTAAGGCAAATTAAACTTTGGAGATGAAAAAATAATGAGAAAATCAAGGTTATGTGAAACATAATGCAGAATTTTAATGGTTCAAATGAGGTTTTTACTGTGTTATAGAGATCAAATTGCGTGTTTTTACATTTTAAAATATAGTTAAATAGAATGCAAAGACGGAAAATTGCTTATCACTGTAGTTCATATTTTAAAATGTAGGTTTTTACTTTATGACTGAATGAATTGCATTCACTTTTCCTAAAAAAATAAAAACAAAAGAAAACCTGTCAACTCAGGTGCAAAAACGTGAATAAAACTTTACCATTCAAGGTTCAGCACAAATACAATATGTTAACTTTTGAAGTAAACATCGTGAATAAGGTTGTAACATTAAAAGTTCAAGGCAGTAGTATTTCATTTGAGTGAGAGTAAAGTGGTTGTTATACTTGAGGGACCAGCTGAGGGGAGAAATGTTCAAATGATAGTTGAAGTTTAAAAACTGGGACACAAGCAGTAGTGATGCAAATTAAAGATATATCTGGCTTTTTAGCACTTACAATAACTTATGCAACTTTGTTAAAGATTACAGGGTTAAAGCATTAAAAACAGGATCCTTGTTAATAAAACCTTTGATCTTATGTGGTAACAGGAGGGGCAACCTCAATATATGAAATGTTTGATGAAATGCTCACCTGCACTTTTTCATTAACCCATTCAACCGAACAACCTCAATTTCAAACCAAAAGATTTAGTTTAAACTTCATGCCCCCTTTACTTTCACTGCATTTAAGAAGACATTATGAGTACAACAACGAACAGTTCCCTTGAGTGCTGTAAAAATATCAGCAATATTTTTTTCTTCTTTTTTATCTTTTACCAACTTCAGACCTGATCAGAACTACCAAATATTCATTTATTTTCAGGATTTCTACCCTTTAAATGCCAGTTTGTAACATGTTAATGTTTAAATATAATTTGGCTAATTATGAGGTAATGATCCAATAACAAATTCTGCTGAAAGTTTAATAATTTCAATTACACAAACATATGCCAGAAATATTCTCGTAGTAAACTTTAATTTTTTTAGTGAAAAAAAAGCAAAAGAAAGAAAGAAAGAAAATGCATTCACACTTAGACTGTTTCTAAAGGGACCAGTGCACAACAAATAAACCCAACATCAGCCTCCATGCTTTATATTACTTTTGGAAAGACATTACTAATCCCTCTTTACTCTCCAAGAAAAAGAATCTGTCAAAATAAAGATGCAAAAATACAAGTAAAGAGCTGTCAAGTGTATCCCAGACCAACAGGCATATGTGATACAACACTGACTCAAAAGCCACATTGGCCAATTACAGGCCTGCAAACAAGCTGTTAAATAACTTGCAAATAGAAATCTGAATGGATGCACAAAATTACATCATGTGAATAAACATGATGTAACTCATAACTCTGCTTTCCCTGTCTACACAAAACACTGCAAACAAACTTTCTGAATATATTTACATCCTAGAAGGATTTTCTCCAAAAGGTGCATTTTAATTGCGCGTGTGGGGACACAAAGCCAGAAACCTAAAAAAAATTTTTTTAAATTCATAATTACCTTTGTATCTTTCTGGACAAAGCTCAATCTTGAAACCCATCAACTGCATTCGTCGTCTGACTTCCAGCAGACAGCGATACAGCCTCTGGGGACAAACCCCAAAATTCTTGGGCTACCGAATTTTTCAGCTTCCCTTTCCGCGAGCCACTCACTGTTTAAAGTCCGACTGTTTACAGTCCAACACGAGAATGGAGTTGGAGTCGAGAGACCACGTCTACCAGCAGATCTTTTCACAAGTAGCCAATTTACACACCGTTAACAGTTAACAGTCCGCCGTTAATTACATGGACTACAATAGACTACAACTGGAAACCAGGGCTTTTCTGGTACCAAGATCGCCCTACCTTGCTTACAGACTCTACATTCAGTGAGTGTAGAGTCTGTTTATAGAGACTAGACAAGGCTTGAGTCACCAGAACAAATGCAGGACCTTTTTATTTTTAATTTATTGAATAAAATCAATCAATCATTCAAAAACTACCATCCTATCACACAAATCATTAAAATAACAGCATGCATAAAGACACTTGAGTGACTTCAGTGAGGCAGTTTGTTAATCTGCACTGTGCTGCACTCAGATACTCTCCTTGAAACACTGTTGATCATCACTGACTAGAAAAGGGACCAGACAACCAACCAGCCTGCAGGCAGGCAGGAAGCTCAGCAGTCAGCCAATTAGTGTGCCATTCACTGAGACCTCAGAGTGGAAGTGCGCTCACATTTCACTTTCATTTTCCACTTATTTCAAATCAGACACACGTAGAGAAGGCAAAAAAATATATATATTAAACTTCATTTACATCCAAACTCATCTTCTCCTTCAGCTCCAAACTTTCAGATTTGATGAGTTTCACCGATCCACTTTGAGTTTTAAGTCTTACACAACCAATCCCCCGATGAAACAAACCATTACAGCCCAGAAACACTATTCCTGTCAAATCATGTCACCATCTCTGTTCTGTCAACATTGCACAATACCTGCCACACAGAACCTGTCGTGTCACATGCAGCACAGAACGTGAAAAGAGAAGTTACTGATATGATCTGTCTTGTATGGGCCGCTCAAATAAAAATTGCTGAATTGAAACCAAATGTGGGCAGCACGGTGGCTCAGTGGTTAGCACTGATGCCTCACAGCAAGAAGATCCCAGGTTCGAATTCAGGTCCGTTTGTCTAATATCAAGAGGGCCCTGGGTTCAATACCTGGCTGAGGTAGGACCTTTTTGTGTGGAATTTGCATGTTCTTCCCGTTTCTGCGTGGGTTCTCCGGGTACTCCAGCTTCCTCTCACAGCCCAAAGACATGCTGGTTAGGTTAACTGGTGACTCTAAATTGGCTGTAGGTGTGGATGTGAGTGTGAATGGTTGTTTGTCTCTATACATCAGCCCTGCAATGAACTGGCGACTTGTCCAGGGTGTACCTTCACCTTGCCGTATGTCAGCTGGGATTGGCTCCAACCCTCCTGCGACCCTGCAAAGGATAAAGTGTAAATACATTATCCTTTGCATGTATGGATAATGAATAAATGGATGAAACCATATGTCAAAAGATGAGCGAGGCCAATGTAATACAATTAACATTCAATAATACCTATAATAAGCAATTTATTTTATGGCAGATGATATTCATGATTACTTCTGACATTTCTTGAACTATATTTAATGATTAAAAAAAACAGGAATTCACAAAATGGTTTTAAAACAATGGCCTATAATACACGTTTAAGCCTTAAAACTCAGAAAACAGCCAATATCACTTAATTTATCATTAAAGCGATGCATGAACGGGTACATCAAGAATTCAGAATTCTTGACATTGGACGGAACCATCAAATGAAGAGGCGCACAGGTAGCGTGAGAGCTTTCACTGATTTCAAATAATACTTTCCCTGACGTGACGTCCTGTGACGGGAGCAGGCCCTAACTCAGCTAACCAGAGAACATCTGTCCAACCCGCACGGTTAAGTGCTGACTCAATTACCATATCAACTTTCTAACCAGAGTTTGACTTGAACACAGACATTCAAGATCAGCACTTGTCATTCTAGACATCTGCTGCAGCCACTGATTGTTGATCAAGCCTGGAATGATGACAGAATCCCAAATGTCTGGAAGACATTTAAGGGACAAAAGACTCTTTGAAAAATGGGGATTGGATTTTAGTTACGAATTCAATTGAGATCGGCAGCCTGTGATGGCGCACAATCTCTTTGTGATGTTTATCGCTCACCTCCTCCCCCCACCCTCAAGGAAGAGCAGACAGTTTGTCTCGCTGAACAATTCTTTATTATGAGACTTCACATTTGTACTCAAGCCAGGTAGCAAATTAGGAGGGATGACCGGAATTACATCCTCATACAAAAAAGAAAATCTTCTTGCAATGAAATTTCTTATTGATGTTTTGTGTGTGTGTGGCTGTTTGTGTGTGAGTATGACTAACTGAATGGACCCTTTATGCATGTATGCATTTGCATATTTATGTTCCATGCATTCATGTGCATTTGATATTGTGCAGGACTGCATGAATATGTACTAACAGTATGTGTGTGTGTGTTTGTGTGCGTGCTCATTTGCAATTCAGCTGCTGTCTGTGCGGCCAAAGTAATATTTGAATAAAAAGAAAAAAAGTAAGAAATACTGTAACAGTATGCTAATGGTCTTCTGTTTATGAGGAAAATATGTATTCAGCACTTGCAGGAAGGACACTATGCATCTATAAATTACTTTGGGGGCTCTGCTGCCTCTCTCAGGGACGCTGATGTATCACAGAGACTGAGAGAGACAGCAACAGAAAGATAATCTGTGTTTGTGCTGAGAAAATCTTTGGAGATAAAATGGAAAAGAGAAAGCAAGACAGACAAACAGAGACAGGCGAGAAAATGGAAGAAGAAAACAGATGAAAGGAGCAAATACTAATCTAACTACTCTGAAAGTGTTGAATTCACGCCCTCCATTCTTGTATTTTTAAACTAAGTTAACCCAGGATGTGTGATCAAGTGTTCATGGTCAGCAATATAACCCTAATGATACCAGAGCACCTGGTTCTTCAGCTTTTTAAATGCATTCTCACTGAGTCTGAATGGTTTAGGTTTTCAGTTGAAATCTCCTGCATGACATCAGTCTAGTTTGTTGGTGATGAGTCCAAAAAAGAAGGCAAAATTTTGACACAAAATAAGTAATTCAGGCTAAATCCAGCATGTCACAAGCTCATATCTGTAACCCCTTATCCTTTGCAGGGTCGCGGGGGGGGCGGAACCAATCCCAGCTGACACTGGGCGAGGGTGGGGTACACCCTGAACAAGTCACCAGTTCATCACTTAATGTCACAAAAATGTGTCTGTCTTAAGGAGATTGATAAGAATGATGCTGCAAATGATGCTGTCAACATAAATTGTAACACTGAATAGACCTTTTTTATTAGCCTGGCAAGCCATACTATAACATTAAAATGTATAGTCTGGCAACAACCGACAGACCTCCGCTCAATCCAAGGGGCGGGATGAGCACTGTCTTTCAAACCTTCGAAAGAAATGACTCGAGTGCATTTTCTTGCTCAACTTTCAAAGAAAAGGACAAGTCTAATTCTACCAAAGTTGATGCCAACACCGATTCAAACGACTGCTTTTCCTTCGCCAACGCCGTCTTTCTTGTTCACTGTCGCAGTCCTGTCGTCATCGCGTTAAGCCCGCCCAACAACTCTCTAAACACATAGAGCGCTGTGATTGGTGAACACAAACGGTGTTCAGGACCTACAAAGTCCTTATGGCTCGTT
>JAQFJA010000026.1:25749799-25763352 GCA_029874485.1 Naso brachycentron | reverse complement strand
ATTATTATGAGATAAGTTTTGTATTCATTTGTTGTTTGCAGATGTAAATAAATGTGTTAATTAGCTTAAAATAAGTGCAAATTAAGGTGAATCATTCAGAGAGATTGTGTGACCTTTTGTCTGCTGGAACTGAAACAAATGCAGATTTCTGCTGTTTGAAATTTAAATATAGACTGTTAAACTTTATTATCAACTTGCCCTCAAAGCTTTTTTTGATTTTAGAAGCTTTATATGGAATTTATTACAGTTGATGGATTTCAAAGTGTCCAAATCGTCACAGGACCATGATCATAACACAGCAGTTCCTAACAGCATGTAAACCTTAGAGCCTTGTAGTTTGTGCTTTGCTCCACTTGGACTTCAACAAACCTGCACAGCGGCTCATAATGTCATGTAGTGAATATTCCCTAACATAATTTAGAAGGTGCTATTAAGCCAAATTAACCTGCTTACCTGCTTGTGTTTGGTTATTTAAGCACTTTTTTAGCAAAGTTTCTGTGTAATCACACAAAGTTTCAACTAAATGAAGAAATGTCTGCATGAATGCCGAATCTGTGAATCTGTGAAGGTTAGGGTTTTTATTTTGGTGTCGTTCTAGCAGTATTGACCAATCACATTTGCGTGAGCCCTGTTGCATGCTAGTTGTAGGCTTTTTTATTATTATTATTAGTTTTTTAAATGTATCCTCTTCAGTGTACAAATATCTGTTTTACAGGGATTAATCAAAGTTTTGTGGGACATGAAGTGAAAGTCTGGTTACACCGAAAGCTTTAAAACATTAAATGTTGCCCCAGAGGATACATGGTTACCAAACAAAAGCTAATGTGTTCCAAGACTGCACAAAGTTTACTTTCAGTTTCAGCTAAATGCTCGAAAAATTTCAGCAGTATAAACGAGGAGAACGATAGATTTACCTTAAGAGATGCTCAGGTATCCATCAACAGCACTATATTCTGTCGAAGTGACACATGTCCTCCTTTTCTTACTGTAATTCAAACAAACAAAATACTCAAAGTGTACAGTGGTTAGCACCCAGGCTAGCAGCCTGGTAACTTTCCCATGAAAATCAGATCACCCAGAAGCTTGCATGGTTTTAACTAGTTTGTTGTAACGTGCTTGGAAATACATTTTATGCACCTATGAGCTGTAGTTGTTTCATATGTTTACATCAAGCACGCGGCTTGAATTAGCTTTGCACAAAGAGAGTAAGTAGGCGAAACAGGTAGCTATCAATACCATAATTTTTTTATTTTTTTTTTATCAACAACCCCATGAAATTTGCTTTGGCTTCACTTTTTAATACATTTTAATCACATTTATTAATTGATTTTTATGCACTCATGCACTGATAGTCCTCCATGTCATTTATGGGAGTCCACTGTATGTGAACAGTTTTTCAGTGCATTGTGGTCGAGGTGTGTGGTGTGAGAGGCAGATTTTGAACAAAAAACAAGCTGTTTGAAATGTTCAAATCCGGCGGGAGCAGAAAAAAACAAACCAACTCAAACCACCGCAGCAAACACAAACAGAAAGTGTGACGCAGCTCAGCCATCCGAGTATCAGCCTTTCATTTGTAGTGATGAGCGAGTGTTTGCTGGGCGAGCAGGCTGCCTATCTGTTAGTGCCAGGAAAGCGAGCAGTCCTTTGCTTTGCCGAGTGTTACTAAATGCCAGGATGAGATCAATTAGGGATTCAGGTCTTCAGAGGCTTTAGCAACCTAATGAGGAACACTTAGGGCTAATGATTGGAGCCTTGCATTAGCCCACACCTCGCTCTCGCAGCACCTCTCGCTGTGTGCATATTAGACACTGGCACAGGACGACTCAGCGGTTTTATTCTTCTTCTTTGCTGCCTCAGCATTGGACACAGGGCTCCAAAGTAGCTACAGCCAGTATTGATCTGAAATAATGAAAGCAAATCTGAAGTTTGATCGTGGAGACCCAGAGAGCAGGACGCTCAGTGGGAAGATTATCATTAAAAACAGCAGATGGACGGCGTTTGACTGCACGCGCAGTGTTTCCCAATAGACGGTCGATCGTGAAACACTTCAATTTACAGTGACCAAATTCTAGTCTTTATAAAATGTGTCTGAGCATATTAAGCACCAGAGAAACTATTGTGCAGTAAATCTGAAAGGAAACGCATGTTTGAGGCTTTAACAACAACAAACAACAAAAGTAAAAAGGGCTCCTGTTGCAGGTCAAATGACCTGCTAGAGTTGGATGAAAATTGTCATTGTATGTTTCTGCAGACCACTTATAGTGTATGTTTAAACTTTGCTGCTTCAACAACAGTTTTTCCATCATGAATTATGCTGATTATTACTTTATAATAATAATAATTATAATAATAATCAAGCAATCTCTTGGTCTTGAAAAACTGAGAAAAATGATGATCATCCATTCGTTTAAGCAGCAGTTCAAAACCCAAAAGTATGAAACAAATTCAAATATCAATAATACAAATTTTTAAAAAGGCAGCAAGTCCTCGCACTGGGAAAGCTGGAAATGGAGAGAATGTTTGTTTTTGCTTAATCAGTCATGAAAATCACCTCTGCTGCTCTGATGTCGACCATTTCTTGTGTAGTTTTGTAGTGTAGTTCTAAATCTCTGTGATTTTCTGTCAAATTAAATTGTTAACTTGACATAAAAATATATTCACAGTCTGTACAGAATCTTCAGCAAACAAAAGTCTAAAGCAAACATGTATAAACAGCAGATTCCTATATTTACTTAAGAATATAATGTCTTGTTTCTTGGCTTCAGCAGTTTAAGTCTTTCTTCCAAAAGCATCTTTTTTACATTCTGTATATTTGCTTCTTTAGCAGACTGACGTTAACGGGAGTTGGACCTAATAGTACCTGCAGTTTCCTGACAGCAAACTAAAGTGTCTGCTATTAAAAAAGGGCATTGGTTCACTTTAGTTTCTGTTTCTTTGCTGACAGTAGCTGCTCTCACACTGGATCCAAACCTCCACAAGTCACAGACTCAGAATTATAAAGATTTCATTGGAAAAGACATGTCCTGCGTAGCCACAGCTAGAGAGTTTGTCTCTTTAGGGAAGAAATCAAGTAAGTTAATGAGCAAGAGATAGTGCAACTATTTTGTTGTTGTGTACGCTGTATTATACGTCATGCTGTCCTGTAGTTGTTTGTGCCACAGTCACAGATATCAGGTTTTTCCTGCAGGAGCTTCTCTCTCTTTCTTCCTCCACCATCAGAAATGATCCACAGACGATCTGAGTAAGAGATGGAATATTCTTTTAATTGGTTTATTCATGGAAACTGAGCGAGCCACATTTGCAGTTTGCAGTGATATTGAAGCAGGTGGGCTTTTAAAAGCACCAAACTGATCTATAAGCCAAAGCGTTTATGCAAATGGAGCAGACACCTGGCAGAAGTTTCAGCTCTGTGACCCAATGAATGTGCATTTTGTGGAGTAACAGAGAAAGAAGAGGATAAGACTGAAATGCTTCTTTCCTTTTGACTTCTTCGTAGTATGTATCAAGCAGACAGACAGCAAGTACTCTTACTTACTCGTACATTTTCTCCTAATAAACTTTTTTGCATATTATGTATTTGTTTTGTTTAGATTCAAACTGTCATGACACAGATCCTGTCTGATGATTGGACAGAGAGGGACGTTTGCCAGAAAGCAGAGAGAGTAAATGATTTGTTTGTTGTTTGCCTCTCAGGCTGCTCGCTGTCCTTAACAGGCTCTTTAATCTGAATGAACTTGGACTTGAAACTGGTCCAGTTTAAGAGAGACGGTGACACTGACCTCTTGTATGGGAAGTATTGATTATTTGAATTCTCGATGATGCAGCAGCTTCATGACAGAAAACACGAGGCAAGAAGGTGTGTGCATGCATGGCTTTAGTTAGATCAGAAACATTAACAGAGAGTTATTGTAAGGTCTTCGATGAAAAGATGCAGAAAATAACAGAGGGGATGCCTCTAACTGAGCCGAGAATGAATGCCGACTGTACACAATCCCACAGAGGAAAAAAGGCAGGAGTAAGTGAGTGTGTATTTTATTCCAGTGTGAAAGGGATGTGAGTATGTTAGAGTCCCACCAAAGGAGGGCAGAGATACACAACCTGAGACCAATCAGGGAACACAGGCCACCTGGATTTGGAATTCATTAACTGCAGTTTCCTTTGAGTAACACGATAAAAAACTGCGGTTTGGTTTAGATGTTGCGACACGGGGCTTCAGATATCCAGCAGCAGTTGTAAAATATCCTCTCTGAGGATTATCCACTGATGCAACCTTTGTATATTCAGTCATTCAGGGAGCTGCTCAGTGAAGCTGCAGTAACTATTTTTGTGAGGGAAACAACTTTTTATAATCAGCTTTCAACAAACTGATTCATTTAGCTGAGATTAAAACTACCAACCTCCACCTAATTTATCTGTTTCATCTCTTTATTACACTTGTTTGACCAAAAAACTCTTTAGTCTATCTTTACTCATTTTACTAACGTACATTTCCTACTGTTTGTCTGTTAACAATTATGAACAAATTTCAATGGTGACACTGAATGACAAAAAACTAGTTACTTAATTAGTTAGAAACTTTATCTGACACAAAACTAAAACAAAATAAATGGATCCTGTAATCAAAGATAGTCAATTATAACACAAGATGCTCCACTGTACGCTGTGCCAGTGGTGTAAAATGGTATGTACACTTCTCCTATGTACCTGTCTCCTAAGTGGGCGGAGTCACAGCTCCCGTGGAGACAGTTTAGCACCTCCATCCCTCTACCTCGTCTTGTGAATGCATTAAAGCAGATAGATTTTGCATCCCATGATATTTGTTTGATGTAAGTTTTAAATTTTAATTCATGGTTTCACCTATAAGACCACGTAAATGTCCGTTTATGTCCATTGTGAAAGAGGCGGGAAGCATCGGTTCCCAAATCTCGCGAGAATGTGTTGCTAAGACAGAGACAGATCCAGAACAAAGTAACTTTTTTCCTGATTTGTGTGTCTGAAAAATGCCATTTTTTTGGTCAAAATGTTGGGAAGATATGTCTTGTGAAAAATGGGTCCAGTGTGTATCTCGGTGACGATGGGGCAAGAGAATTGGCCGTAATTTGTGTTTCATTTCTCCTGTAAAAATGAATGGACTTAAGACAGCTTCCAGTCTCCTAAAGGGGCGGAGCCTTGGCGAAACCCATGTGACACTGACAGAGGAAATGAACGGTCAGTGAGAGGTCCTGCTTTCCATTAACCGTTTCTGCTGTGAAAGGGCAAATCACAGAATTAGATTCGGAGAAAAAAGGTTCCTGGTACTCTGAATATGAAGCTCTGATGTCCCAGCGTTGTGTGTTCTGTAGCTGATAGGAACAAAAGTCATGTCAGGGGTCAAAAAAAGAGTTCAACAGAAAGCCCTCTGAGTCGTCTGACAGTCAGAGGTTAAAAGGCTACAAGTAGGAGTCTGACCCGCCTCTGAACTTCACAGTTTCAGTGTAATTCAGCCGAAAGTGTTGCCCCATGTTGCACTTACGAGGAAAATGATCTTTGTGTGGAGGACACACTGGTGTAATCCCAGTCTGTGACTAATCTGATTGCGCCGTCATCAGCGCAGCGCTCTGTTTGTTCCATGCTCATTTGAAAGCCAATTCACACGGGTCTTATGCTTTATTGTATCATCTCAGCGGCGAGCGCTGTGCCCAAACAACAGAAATTAGGTTTTTTTTGCGAGAGCCTGATCCTATCACACTCCCACTTGTCGTGGTTGTAAAGAGGATTAAGCTCAGATTCGTCACATCGCGGCAGGAATTATTGGTGCTGAGATAATCTCTGATCCACCTAATTTGCTGTCACAGACAAAAGAATCGGATGGGCCTTAAAAAGCTCATGTCTTCTCATTGATCGGCATAAACTCTGAGTCTGTGTGCTGTAGTTATGGGAGATGCCATCAGAGGTCCATTATCTGATTATCGATGCTTCAGAGACAGTGTGTTTTGTCCAAGTTGTCCACACTGATTCTCCGGTGACACCTTAGGCTGTTCAGCTCTGATAAGCTATTGATAACTGTCGTCACCATCAATTACCCTCACCTCACTCGCTCTCATCAGTCACTCATGTGACCTCGGGAGCACAACTAGAGAGCAGTTAGTGTTGAAAATGTTCAAACAGACAATTATAATAACAGGGTTATCGCTCATGGATGTGCTTGATTGATTTAGTTATTTCAGATCATTTTTTAAATTTAGCACAATAAAACTCTGCATGATTATAATGAATTTAATGTAGCTGAAAGTGTATTTCAGGACAAGTTAATGCTTCATACAGGAATGGAAGGTGAGTGCAGAAAGTTTGCTGATTATGTTCCTGAAACTGAGATATTTTATCCTGAACAAACACGATTGTTTGTTGGCAACCAAGGAACTGTTTGACTGACCAGTAGTTGTGTTTCCATTGATGTATTTTTATGCACACTTTTAAGTATTGCATGAGAAAACTTTGATGAAATTGTCAAATTCAAAACTTCCTCAATTTCTCAAAAACATTTTTAATGCTCACTTGAGTTGTTTTTTTGCCTATTTTTCAATGAAGTTAATTTAATGATGGAGATTAAAAACTGAAGAAAAAACAAAATGAGGAAAAGTGTTTCCAACTACTGAGGAACTTCTCTCCATTCTTCTCACTGACATGGCCAAGACGACTAGTTTTGTTTGTTGTTTTTCTTCTCTGTTGGTGGTTGGCAAACAACCGGTTTTGTTTCAGGCTTGTGACCTCTACCTCCACTCTGTCTCTGACAGCCATGGGTAACATAATCAGTTGACGGAAATGTGCCTTTTTTGCTTTGTCTTTTTTGTGATATGTCAAAATTTAGCTTAGAATTGCTGAACAATCATATTAAAACATGGCTAATGTCTAAAACAGCTTGTCTAAGAGCAGTTTTGCTGATCTGTTTGAAAAGCTGCTTGAATCCCTGATAAGTTTTGTAATTCAGCTTCAAGGATCCATTAATCAAACATTCAAGAATAAGGCCACAGTCTAAGGTATCATGCTTCCTTTGTGTAATTCACAACAAAATACTCCAAGCACTCAAACATTTGGGTTATTTAAATCCATCGGCTGTTAATACAAATACATTCCAGTCCAGTAAAATACAATAAACTGTGCTTGTTAAGTATATTTTGGTCAATCACGATGCAGTATGGACAGTAAATCCACCAAATAGACATCAGTCCAAAATATTAAAAAACAGATTTAGTCTCTTTTTCACCAAAGCCAGATGAGTTTAAAATCTGTGAAAATGCTGCTTTTCATTCATAGGGAATAAAAAAAACCTAAACATTAGGTTTTTATTTTAGAGCAGTGAGGACATAATGTGCGGCGTTGGCCACAGACGTGTGACCTTCTGTCATCATGACAAGGACGACTGGAGGGAAGTCTGCTGACGACACACAGGAGTCTCCACACAGTGAACCCAACACTCTGCCAGCTCTAGTGTGTTTTCCAGAAATTAAATCATAGAAGCTATTACATGTAGTGCACTTTAACCTAATTTGATGTTTCTAAATTCAACCACTTTTGTATTTTTCATCTTATTCCTTACTGTAGATATTTAGGCAATTTATCTGTCTTTCTTTAAATCATTATGTCTTACTAGTTGTTATGATTATTTTCTTTTTTGTTGCCTTGGCATCATCATATTTGAGATATCACATCCTTATCTCACTGAGTCAAATCACATTATCTGAAATTTGAGGACATGGAGGTCACGTGATTAACTGCAGTTTAACCCTGTTTTGCTGCTCAGCACTTTAGCTTGTCATCGTGATGTCAGACAGAGATGAGACGGGGCAGTGATGAGAACAGACAGACGGTGCATAAAGACTAACGTGGCTAACTGTGCATCTCTCTGCTCTCTGCACTCTGCAGCGAGCTAATCTGAGATGTTTTAATGAAGAAATATCATGCATTACACGAGTCAAACCGTGCTGGATTTCAGTGATGTGCTGTCATCTCTGGTCCAAAACGTTTCTCACATGTGTGACATCTCACACACTTCTGGCTCGACTATGATCAAACTTAGAGGTGTGACAAACATTCGCTCTGTGCACTGGCATTTAAAAAATTACCTCATTCCACAACAGAGGTCTCCAACAAAAGGTCAAGAGTTCAGACTTGAAAGGCCAAAACTGTTACTAAACTTTGATGTATCTCACTTCTGATTGGCCTCAAGCTTGCCACTGCTTATTTGTTCCACATTCATCCATGTTCCAGCGGAGGCAGACTGAATCATGAGGCAGCAGACTGAGTCAAACCCCCTCGTACTCTACAAGACTATTTGTCATTGAGTCCCTCAAACTGTGTCCGTCCCTTTTCTGTGACGTATGTGTGCCAAGCTTGGATTCAGACCCGCTTAAACTCATGTAAGCTGATGCAACGGCTTGATTTGTCCTCAAAGAATACATGATTATATTTAGATACAGAATTATTTTTTTTTATTTAAACCATTGGTATGTTGGTTACTGCATAACGACCACGAAGATGAAATATCTACAGATTTATAAGATAGATAATAAAAAGTTAACATGTATTCTATCAAAAGCGAACCGTACAAAAAAAGAGCAACAAAAATAGACATTTAAAAAACAATAATTGATGCTACAAGTAAACAAAACATACAGCTATCACAGTAACATTGATCAAAATCATCTGATGATCTGATTTATGATCTTTTGATCAATGATCGGTCCACTTAAATGTTTCAGTCTGTTCATAAACATCATCAGTCATGGCTGTAATGTAATTATGTGTGATGTGATTTATGATCATTACAACATCATCAGCATCACTGTCATCATTTTACAGCAGAGACAGACAGAGAGAGCGCGGCCTCATCTGTCAGCGTGGACTCAGTGTGAGACGTCATTTATTCGCTGAGGATAAAATTGCAATAACGTCAGTGACAGAAGCTTCAAACAGCGCAGGAGGTTTTTGTTCATTAGATTTACTTTTTTTCAGCTTTTGTTAAAAAATGAAACTGCAACAGTCTGTTCAAATAGTCGATTTTCACCCTTTTATCCCATTTCTTTTTACCTTTTCCCCCTCAAATTTAATAATTGTTCTTTAAATAATCGTCAGATTTAATTAGAAAGTTGTATAACACATTCGTGTTTACAAACAAATATCGTTTTCCACTAACATTTTTGCTCCTTTTTCCATGCTAGGACATAACGGCTCCAGCCACTCAGCCACTCTCTGTTCAAGCAGTGCTTCAACAAACATCATCCTGTCAGCATTGAGTTTGACAGAAAGACTGAAGTTAAAAATACTAAAAAGTAACCACTGCAATATTGTCACAGGCCTCCATGTGGCTCCCTGCTGTTCCCGGATTTTGATCGGATTTGTGACCTTTCCTGAAAGGCAAACTGGGAAATGACTCAGTCCCCTGTTTTCCTCCCACAACTTGTGAACCGGTTGCTACTGAGCAAGTCTAGCCCTTAGCTATTGTGTTAACAGTATGCTATGTTAAAACATGCTAGCTCTAATTTGGTCTCCACCACCTCTTAAAATAAATGTTTGATCATGTAGGTGCTGGATGTTCCTCAAAGCACTGTGTCCATTGTTTGGTGCAGAGCAGGTCGTGAATTGTAAGTTTGATGAAAATGGCTGCCTGCTGCTGAATAAACAGGTTGATAAAAATGCTGAGATATAACCACAGAGGAATTGTGCCGTTAAACTATAGGCAATATTACACGATACTGAAAGTGCAGCTTTAGCTTGTATTGTGTTTTATACTACGCACTGAGCATCAGGAGGTGACTAGTATTTACCTTGATGTTTTATCTCATCATCATCACCATAATGCATGAGACGTAGCACCATAACTGTGTTATTATGTTGTTGTTGTAATGGTGACACGTGTTAAGCACCGTCATCAGAATCCGCAGTCACGATCATTTTAATGTCATTATCAGTGATGATTTATGGTCGTTTATCAGCGTCGTCACAGTTTCACGCCACAGACAGGCAGAGACTGCATGGCTGCATCCGTCATTGGTAGCTGCCCTCTGATGTGAGTGTGTGTGTGAGTGTGTGAGTGTGTGTGTGTGTGTGTGTGTGTGTGTGTGTGTGTGTGTGTGTGTGTGTGTAATGAGGAGGTCATGTGATACTGCAGGCAGCTTGGTCAGTGACCTGACAGGCAGGGTGAACTGAGCGGCTGGTAGCAGCGTAAATGCAGAGAGCAGCCGAACCTCATTTATTGGTACACACACACACACACACACACACGCATCCTCCTTCACCCTCCTCCTCTGTCTCCTTGATGTCCTGCATGATTTGTTTTCGATGTTGTTCACTGATGAGGGCGAGTTGCTTGGAAGGTCGGTGTGTGTGTGTGTTTGTGTGTATGTGTGCATATGCAAGTATTCATGTGTGCGTTGTGTGTATGTTGAAAGTCTTGCTGCAGCACAAGTGTGTTTCTGCATTTTTCTATTCAAGTGTGTGTTAATATTTGCATGTGCTTTTTTTACTCTGAGTACATGAACGCGTCACGAGACAAGAACCAATATTATAATTATTCTGTTTTCCGATCACGCCCTCTCCATAACTCCCATTTTCAGACGGCGGACTTTGATTCTGATCAGCAGTTTTCTGATAAAGCGACAGCGCCGATTGCATTACGTGTTTATGAATTGCTAATGGCGCCATTTATCATGCCGTGTGTCACAGTTTTACCATACTGCAACTCACAGCGAGTAGCTTTACATTTAGAAGGTACAAATTTAAGCACGAACGGCTGTTTAATCTGTCATTTTAATTTATGAAAGATTAATGCAGCGATGCTCTTCTACCCTCATCAACAGTTGCAACTAATGGCTGAATAATTGTCATCCTCACTTTTATCACTTTAAACTCTCAGGATTGCTATAATGGATTTTTTTTGTTTTTTTTGTCTTTAACTGGGGGTCAAGAAAAGTCAGATGCTAGTTTAAGTCTCTGCAGGGACTTTATGAACTTACAAAAGTCTGAAACCTCCAGTAACCTTAAAGAAGTCAGACCCAGTTCATGTTTTTCTGCTCTGATTCAACTTTTGTCTGTTTTCAATCATTGATACGATGAGCTGAGCAGTCAGGAGGAAGTCCTGATGGCCGAGACAGACTGCTGCTTCACTGGACGTCTGAGTGCTGCAAAGTGAAAATGTTCTAGCACCAAGATGAATTATTACTCATAAACAGGGTCCATAACTTCTCCTCACTCTGTGAAGCTTTGGCTTAGCCAGAACCAAAATTAAACATGCATGTCAGAGAAAATTCCATTTGGGTTTGGATGCATTTTTCATATTTAATCAGACATTTGGAAGAGACTTGTTTACATTTAAATGTTTAAAGGGATTTTAATCATCACAGTGAATGACTGACACTTCATTAACAGCTGAATTTAAAAAATGTTTTTCAGTGTTTTTACTTCCTTTCCGCCTTTAAAAAGAATTTAAGGTCATATTAATTGAATGATTGAAGTGGAGCTTTTTAATTTCCCATAATTTATCCTCAGTTTCTTTGTGTTTGCACAAATCTTGTTTTTTAAACTGTGCACCTTACCAAACTCTATGGCAGCATGCTCAAATGCTGAAGCTAAAGGCACTAAAATATTAATATTGCCAATTTTTAAAGCAGCACTTTTACGTAATCTACATACATGAAGCATTGGAATATTCCGGACAACCTAATCAAATCAAATGGCTCCAGCAGAGTTCAAGTGAGCCAACGGAAGTGGAACAAAGTGAATTTTTAAAGCATCTAATGCAGACAAGATGCGAAAAAGTAAAAATTGTCTCTCAAATGACATAAATTTTGCTAAAGTTACTGGGTTTTCTCAGTGGAGACTGAAAGCAAACAGTTGTCATGAACAGTCTGCTGTAAGCCAGCTGTTACAACCATCCCCTCTGCCTCTTAATGAGAAATTCAGCTGCATGCAACGTTACCAAGTCATTTTGATAACGCTGTAGAGAAGTGAAACGTATAAATTCAACGTATCGGTTTAGTTTGGCAGCATTTCATTCTGACTGTGGTGGTAAAAAGGCCACAAAGTTCCTCCTGTGTCTTGTTGGTTGAAAGGCTCATTGTGAAGCTGTAGTCAAATGAAATGGGTCAGTACAGAAGCTTATTTATAGCCCGGCTCACACTGCTGTCCTGCTCTTTCTCCGGGCGCAGCAAGAAATGATGCAATCAAATACAAACTGCACTACAAGTGGCTGTTAATCCTGTTCCACTGTAAGGCCACGGGTCAGTCAAGTCCCCGCTCAGAATGAAGTCACTTCCAATCCAAATCAAACGGTGAAGCATTTCATCTCAAATCCCAAGACTCAGCTCTTTCAAATGACCGTGCAGCCTGTAATACAGAGACTAAAAGTAACATTGATAATCACACATTTATATGAATGAATGAATGAATAAGTGAGTCAGTGTAAATCATAACAACTGGTGACTTTGCTAAGAGCACTAACAGAAAAAAAACTGAATGTTATAATAAAAAAGTTAATGATTTGAAACAGTGTGCACATCTTTTGGAATTGAAGAGTTTTTAAAGTTAGAGCGTTTTTGGAAAAGTGAAGTCATGTTTGGAAAGTCAGGAAACGATGGTAAGTGAGAAAAATTATTTTGAAGTTATTTTTTTAAAAGTGCAAATCATGACATTTTCTGAGAAAGAAAATGTTTCCTTTTGAATGTTAAGGTAAGGCATTTTTGCAGATATTTCGTGCAGATTGTTCCGATATTTTCGAGGCGTCAAGACATGTTGAGAAGGTCAGGACATCTTTTGGAAAGTTTTGAATATTGAACATTGAATTTTGGGGGAAAATAAAAGACATCTATGCTTTTCTCTCCTTTAACAACCGTTACAGGGATTAAACTTTGGGTTTGGGTATGAATCGGGTTTAGGTTAAAGAGAGGGAGTGCAATAAATAGTGGTCCTCACAAGTACAAATATGTTTGCTGTGCTTATGACAGTAAGTGAGCAGTAAACAGTTCTTGATAAACAGAAAAATTATATTAACGAAATCAATCTTGAACATCTCAAATCCTGGGATTATCATCTGAATGAACCTCACCGCATACTGAGCTCACATTGACCTTTACTGTGTACAACAAGTCAAATATATTTTACACTGTAGCTGTTTATCGGCTGACATCCTTCATCTCGTAGTAACCTGGGAGCCAATTAGTGAGCTCATTTATTCATTTTCATGTGTATTTATTCCTCCTCTCAGAAATTTTCTTTGACAGTAATTTTTTTACGAAAGCAGGCTGCTTGTATAATTTAGTGTGTGTTCGTGTGTGTGTGTGTGTGAAGTGTTATTGTCATCAGCGCTGGAGTCATCGTACGTCTGTGGGCTAAAGGCTGTTCTGGGGATTTGACATTATGCAGAGAGCATCTAATGAGCATGATGGGCTTATTAAGGTAAAGAGGTCAACTGTGCAAATGCCATGCTCTTATTGTGAAATCAATGTGGCACTCAGCAGGATGCAGAGCTGGTTAAGTGAATTAGAGCATTAGTTCGAGCAACTGCCTTAAAGAAGGAAGTG
>JAQFJA010000026.1:25641501-25653051 GCA_029874485.1 Naso brachycentron | reverse complement strand
CTTAAATTAATGACATTCCTGCTCATTTTTGCTCCTAGTTGCAACGTAAAGAAGGGATTTTTTTTGTCAAATTTTGATTCGTCCAATTAGTTCCTGCTGCAGTTTAACAATATTCACTCAGAAGTTGAATCCAAATAGCAATCTAACTCAGGTTTGGAGGCCGAGCGCTTCACTGGCGCTGGGCAGAGTAACGCCCCTCGCTGGGCCCTGCGCCCCGCCCGGAGCCGAAGCTGGGTTTCTGTGCCATGCCTCCGCGGGTGGGGGGGCCTCTGGGTCCACCACCGCCTCCTATTCGCTCTCTGGGACCACCGGGACCCCCTGGACCCCGAGGCCTCATGTCCCGCCTGTCGCCCTCCCTGGCCGACCGAGTCTTCTTCTCCTCTACGTTCAGACGGACGTCGCCTCTGAACTTAATGGGCTGAAAAATCGAGAAACAAACATCAACATGTTAGAATCTTTTTTTTTCTACTTAAATGAACAGTATGTAAATTCGGCCACAAGGGGTGTTTCGATTGGAACAATGAAACCAAATTTACTTTCTGGTTTTGACTGAGTAAACTCAGATTGTAAATCAATTAAAATATCAGAGGAAAACAGTAAGAACAATAACTTCTAGCAGCAAGTGCCTCAGGGTATTTCAAATATGCAAAACTGCTCCCTTAGCAAAAGAATTATGCTGCATCCAAAAGAGAAACACAAAAGCAACAATGGTCCCTTCAATAAAAACTAATTAGCCTGAAAAGTCGTGTTACCCTGTTGCTGAGGATCTTCTGTACAGGCTCAGAGTCGTCAAACACCACAAAACCAAAGTTTGGAAGCTTCCCTCCACTGTTGATCCTCAGCTCCAGAACTGTACCATACTCTGTGAACGAGGAGGGGAGGAACATCATTAAATATGAAAGTCAGCAGAGTGTTGAGAATGTGTGCGTGTATACGCCACAACCAGTCGTTTCGATATCGCAGCATCTAATCCAACTTACGTTCAAAGAACTCCTTAAGTTCTGTCTTGTCCACATCGTGAGGGACGTTTCCCACAAAGAGCTGCTGGGCGTCGGGGTACCGGACCACCCTGCGACCCTCGGACTCCCCCTGCTCACCCTCTCGCACTGTAACAACAAATCAGCAGGTCAACATGGGGAAAAATAATGAAATTCACCCTAAAAAAAACAAAACCTCCCTTTATCCTCGCAGAAATCCCTGTACTCCCCCCCCCCATTTGATTATACTGCTTAATAATTTCCCAAGTAAGCAATGAGAATTAAGCCTTTTTCAGAGAGTATATTTGATTGCAATCATACTGCTTTGCTGTTCTTGAAAACATAATCAAAATTAAGAACTTTTCAAACTTTTGACATTGTATGAAACATGTTAACAGTTAAAACTGACTGCATGGAGGATTTCCTTGATTTTCCCCGTTATCTTAAAAAGAGCAAACAAGGACCACTCCCATGCTGAACCTGTGAGCTTGTGTGTGTCAGTTTCAGCATCACATCATTACACTGCAGGTGCTGAAGTGTGCGTAAAGTTTTACAGTACAGCAGAACTGCAAACAAACACATCTAATGTGTTTGTTTGCAGTGCCAACAGGACGGATAATTTGCTTTGGGTGCATCTGGTCAACAATATCGTCATGGACTTTGGGCCACACATACTGGGCTTCCACGGATAAGTTAGTTTTAATGTTGGCATCATGTTTCAGATGCATCTCTGAAATACCTGCAGTCACAGTGAGTTTTACAGTTGCTGATTCACTGACACACATCACATCCGATTAATCTCTGTTTTTTGTGTGTACCTGGTCTGGGTCCTCTGTGCACCGGTGGTGGACCTCCAGGCCTCTGTTCCCGCGGTCTCTGGTCTCTCTGTGGTCTCTGTGTTGTTGTCTGAGACTCTGGCTTCACCTCCACTCTAGGCTGAAAGTCAACAACACAGTTTTGTAAAAAGAGAGCCAGCAGGTTTTCTGCTGCTGGGATTTCTGTCATTACTTCAGGCAAACACAGAACTTCTTCGATCATCATCTTAAAGGTTAAGCCAGCAGAGGGAGTTTGTGTGCTGCTGCATTCATCTCCATCTGTACTCCAGCTTGTGCTCTGCTTTTCAGGAGATGCAACACTACAGTGTGATGTGAGGACATTCACCGTGGCTCCTAAAAGACACCCATCTGCTTTCATCTTTACATAGCACAACAGAAGGAATGCTTGTTCATAACAGGGGCAATCAGAGTATAACGGTATACCAGTTACTTTAGAAATCCAGATGGTTGATTTTCAATAATGTCAAAAATACAGAAGCTGCTCTATTTAAAGAGATGTAGAAATGCTGTACTGAGGTTGAGTATTACAGTGCACAGCACACACCATTAGAGGATGAGGGAAACAGAAAATACGTTTGGGACAAACAGATCTTTCCCAGGAAACCTCTGAGACAAAACAGATTTTATCATGTATGTATAACTGACAAAACTGAACCAGGCACTGAGTACAACACTTGTCCTCCTGTGCTTACACTGTCTGCTGCTCAGCATGAGACCTTTGAAAAAAAATGATTTTAAAATAGAAAGGAGGCCTTAAACTCACCATCAACATTGTGTTTGGCTAATGGAGCCCTGCCTGATGTATTTTACAGATTTTTAATACCAGTAAGTGTTAGCAAACGTACCGGTGCTGTGGGAGTGACTTTGACGACGTGTGGGGAGATTCCTGAGACTTGCACGGCCCCACTGGGAGGGAGGTTCTTACTGGTGACTGACGCCCACGAGAACGGCTGTGAGACGACACAACACAGGAGACAATGAAAAGACAATTAAAATTAAATTTATCTCATTAACAATGTAAGAAAAATAACATTCTATTGTGGGACCTGGGAGTGATTTTCTCTTCTAGTGCTGACATAGAAAACTGTGATAGCTCTCCCAGTTCTACATATGTTATTTTCAGATTGTATTTATTTGCTGAATTTTACACTGAGGCATCACTTCGCATGAAGAATAGTTGTCACCATGGTGACAACTAATGGGGATCCAATAAACAATAAACAATCCAGGCGTACCCTGTTTTCCTCTGGAGCAGGAGGGGCGGGTTCAGCGGGCACAGCGGCGGGTTCTGCGATGGGCGGGGCAGCGATGGGGCTTTTTTCTGTCTGGTCGTCGGCCATGTTTGCATCTGTTTGTGTCTCCAGAAGCGGCTCCGTCTTCTGCTCCACCACTGCTGCCTCCACCTCCTTCTCGACCTCTGGCTCCGGCTCTGGACTCGCTGCTGCCACTTCCTCCTCATCGCCAGGAACAGCGGGCTCTGAGCTTAAAGGGAAAAGAATGAGACATGTTGTGTTAGAGGAATTTAACCAATTAATGAGACAAATAACCTCACAAAAACCAGCACAAGACAGTCACTCTTTTGACTGGAAAGCAGACATGCGTACATGCTGGAGTCTCTAAACGGTCACAAATCTGTCATTACTTGTGTGTTCTGTTTTGCATAATTTGCAAACTTAGAAAAAAAACAAGTTTGCTAACATCAGAAGGAGAATAACGGACATGATTGGCCAATTTGACAAGTTTAAAGGATTACAAACCTCAGAGTGCCTATTTTTTGCAAGCTGAACAAAGTGAATATTAACTGAGACTCTGGGAAGCAGAAGCCTTTGATCCTTACCAGGTTACCGGGTCGTAGAAGGGAGCAGACTCCTCCGCAGCACCGTCAGGGGAGGGGACCCTCTCCTCAATATCCTCCACCTCATCCTCAGACTCTGAAAACACAAACAAACAAATGATCAGCACGACAATGACGTGCTCCTCCTGCTGCTCTTAATGAAAGAAAAATGTGAATTTTAGAAATCAAAGCAAGTCCCACTAAACCATAATGAATTGATGTTACACTCAGGCTGTATGTGTTTGTAATAATTTGAATTTCTGACACAAAAACGACCAGATTCTTTTGTTTTCTACAAAAGACAGTAAAGGTAAAGGTACGTTATTGGTCACATATACACAATGTACACTGAAATGTGTTTTCTGCATTTAACCCATCAGTGGGCAGCAGTGGGCAGCAACAGCACAGCACCAGGGGACCAACTCTAGATTGTAAGCTAGTACCTTGCTCAAGGGTACCGACTGGAGATAGACCTAATGTACATGAACAAGCAAACTCCACGGAGAAAGGTGCTGCCCCAGCCAGGAATCGAACCCAGGACCTTCTTGCTATGAGAGGACAGTGCTAACCACTACCAACATGCCACAGTGGAATACTTGTCAAAATAAATCTGGCGCCTCTCAGATTGAAAAAAAACACAGAGCAAGAAATTGAGCCCAACACCCCCAGACATCAAACTTTTTAAGTGTTCTTAAACTAGTTCAGCAGCTTCAGCTGTCATAAAAAGACACAGTAGTTCAAAGAAAGATGATCAAAGCACCTGAATTATGAAACAAGATGTGAAATGAGTGAGACACTATCTTTATTTATCTTTAGTCAGACAATTCCCAGATCAGAAAGATTTCTGTAGTGAAGATGAAAAGACGGCCGGGAGAAAACAGAAAGGTGAAACCTGGTGAAGCATAAATTATTTCAGACATGTTGTCTCACCTTCTGGAGGCTCTGAATCAGAGTCGCCGAACACCTCGTCTTGGTAACGAAACACGTCATTGTGGACATAGAATTTGTTTGCAACAGTTCCCTGCAGGAAAAATAAGAACATCACTTTTAGCTGCAAAATGACTAAAACCTATTGATTAAGTCTTCAAAACATGCATGAGAAATGAATTCTTATAGGTTTGACAGAAGTGAAGTTCACACCTCTGGCGCCAACACAAAGGTCTGCATGAACTTCCTCATGGGCTGCATGTTGTTGGACAGCTCGCCCATCACCTGCACCACCACGCCCTCGTTCAGGGTGGCGTGGGCGTCCACGTGCCTGATCTTGGTGTGACAGTCGCGGAAACTCAGAGCCATCACCCTCTTATGGATCTCCTGCAGAAGAAGAGTCAAGTTTTCATTCTTACATGCTCACTAAATAATTTAACTCTGTCATCTTACAAAGCAATAGAACTTTTCCAAATATGTACACTCCCTCCTTTACCTTCAAATTACCTTCATTTTTTGCTCATATTAATAACTTGAACTGGTGCAGCAGTCTTTACTCTGCAAAGCTTTTATAACAAGCTACATATCAGGGTGAGTGAATATGAATAAGAAAACTCTGGATTTTAACAGAATTAACAAAAACCGGACATTTAAAAAAAAAAAATTAAAAAAAAAATCACCAGTAAGAAGAGAATACAATGCGAGCAGAGATGTTACGTCAAGTACTTTTCTCAACTGTCCAACAGATTCATTATCAGCTTCTGAACATTTTTTTAATAGCAGAAAGAACAAGAGACAAACAACCTTAACTTTCCTTTTTAGGTAAAACCGGATTGCAAACAACTTTCCTTTCAGCTCTACAGCTTTTTTTCCCCTCCCCACTCAGTGTAGGTACGTGGGAGTTAAGTGCAGTCCTGCTCTTTGGAAATAACCTTTTTAAGAGCTGTTATCTGTTGAAAGATGCCTACTTACAGATTGTCCATAAACAGCCTCCACTGGTTTGCCGTTGCTGTCCAGGCCTCCATGCACGTAGGAGGAGTTCTTTCCATAAAACCTGGGCACAAACACAGAAAGGTTAATTAGTTCCACCAAGGGTAATTTCAACAAAGGTGGTGCTTATAGATGTGCATTAATATTATGTAATATTGCAGACTTAAACCCATCAAGACAGCATTCGCTTTAAATGGGCAAGAATGCCACCAACTCCAGCCAATGATCACAGGACAGCCAGACGGTGACGGTCGTACCTGTGCAGGTAGTCAGGGGCCTGGTTCAGGAGTGTGTAATACTGTCGGACAAACTCTCGCCCGACCAGCTGGGCACTTGGCTTCTCCATCACCATTTCTTTGGTCAACTGGAAATCTCTGCAACAGAGAGGAGAGAGGGTTACATAAATTTGTTGACACAGCAAAGAGTTATGCGAACGTAGATACTAAACTTGACTGTAATTATCAGGTATTGTTTAATAAACACCGATGCATATCCGGTTTTGACGTGTCGGTCCTGTTTTTAGTCAATAGTGAAAATAACAGAAGGCAGAAAAACTGGAATGTGAGTAAGATTATTGTAATCATACAAGCAGAGCTGAAACTATTGTGCAATTAATGAACCTGTTCAACAGAAAACTCCCACAATTTTGATTACAGGGGGGAAAAAAGTTTACTGCAAGTCATTAAGCGAGAAAGAATACGCTGCTTCTGCTCTGAAAAATGCAAGAACTGTACGCTTTTCCATTTCATGTCCTAACACCTGTAGTTTTGTCAAACCAACACTAAAAACTGTCAGCAGCAGATGTCACACTGGGCTCTGGCAAATTGTTAAAGGGTAATTTTACTATTTTCTGAAGGGCACAATTTAAATAAAGATGTACTGAAAGCCATCATTATGCTTTAAAGTGAATGAATCCTTTAAAATAAAAAAAGAGGGACCCAAAAAACAACTAATTCATATAATTGATTCCACAAGTCAAGACTGGTACAATACAACTACCAGTGGATTACAGGATGCCATGACAACTGCTTTGTGAACTTTGGCACCCGATATCACAAATGCATCAATTTACATTCCATAGAAGCTTTAACACTTGTGAGCATGCACACTCCTGTGATAACAAATAAAGCAGCCATCAGATCAGATCCTGCCAATTAGTCTAATGAGTAAATCAGTTCCCGTTAATATGACCTGCTCTGATTTCACATCAGCACACAACATCCGGTTCTCATCACATCATGGGCTCATTCTCATACTGCTGTCTGGACCATGTTGAAACGCCAAAAGAAGATATTGCGTCTCTGATCTATAAACTGATTGAATTGTAAAGTTCATTAACTGTCCCATCTGTGTGCACTTAGGTGGAAAAAGCCCACCCCGGGCGAGGAAAACAAAGCCAGACATCAGCCATTTGTTTTCGTACCTGATGGATAAAAATCTGAAATTGCTCGTCACTGCACTCCAACACCACTTTAACATCCCAGACTGCTCTGCTTTTTTGTGTTATCACAAAAGAACCAATGCACATTTGTAAAACAATAACTAATATTTATTGGCAATGACATGTACTTAAATACGAGTTTGTGAACAATTTCAAATCAGTCTGTGGTTTCATTCTGAAACATGTTTTTATAAACACAGCTTCTTCTTCTTCACTTCCTGTTCATTTTATATCATAAAATGCCTTATGTCACCATTTAACGCAAGCAGTCACCTATAGCTATTCACATACGGATCTCACGTGCTTGTCAGGCTTGCTGATCACCACAGCAAGTCTCTTCTAGTTGATTTCCACACTATACTGACATGATCTGAAACTGATGCCTGCCTGGAAGGCAGGAAAGCAATTTACGGATCAGGCTGGTGATGTTCTGTGTTTTTGTGGCTGTCAACAATCCAGTGAAAGACCAAAACCAGTCTGTCACATTTTGTCCCAGCCTGTCTGTGGCACTCAGCCCAAAGCCCAATGGGCCCTATTGAGTATGCAAATCTTTAAGAACGGGACAGAAATGTGTAGTTTTCTTACACATCCTGGCTAAGCAATTACTCAACAGTTGAGCACAGCAGTTTCTAGCATCAGTCAGGAATAAATGGTGCATTTGATGGGAACTTTCTTAAAGCGTTTCAGGCAGAAGGATGTTATATGTAGGACTGAAAAAGTTATTTACAGTGGTTGTGTTCAGTGTGATTAAATTCACTGTTTTTAATAGTGCAACGTTATGTGTGACTATATAAAACAGTAAATAGTATATCAATGGCCTTGGTCTGCAAATATTTTAGCACAGAGAATATGCTTAACAGTGAGGTTATATGAAGAACATGTGGCTGGCAATAAGGAAGTTAAAACATGCAGATGCACCTCCATGTTCAGTCTGCCCCCAGGGGAGTAAGTGCCTCTTTAATGGACTGTCTCCCACACAACTTAAAGTCATTTATTCTTCTGATACTCACTTAGCAACCAACACACAAGCAGCAAACATTAACTGATCCATTAGAGCTCCTGATGCGAAGCAACCAGCGAGACCTCAAGGTGCAGACCTCGTGTTTTCAGCTGATATCTTGGAGTTTTAGCTTGAATAAATCCAAGTTAATTGGAAGAATAAGCACATATAAGGGCACGGTACACTGCAGCAGCTGGTTAGTGTTTAAGTGAAAGCATGGCATGCAGACAAAGGCCACGCCGTGCCCGCAGTGACGGTGCCATTCACGTTATCGACCGGCCTACACATACACGCTCATCCCCAGTCATGGCGGCGACGCCATCGGTGGGGCTCTGAGCTGGTCCACCGGCGGTTTCCTGATATAACCTGGGCTTCAAATGGCACGCTGACTGGCCCAATACAGAGCTAAGCCGCGACAGCTGGATGAGCACACGGCCCCCAACACTACAACAGCCAGGGGCTAATGCTCGTTTTTAGAGGCAGCCCCAACACGTGTCCCGACGGGTCCCCAGCCTCATTTCTCACTAGTGTCACTGACGAGCTAAGTTAGCCGCCTAGCTAGGTGGAAATGAGGAGAAACTTAAAACGAAACTATGGGAAATGGTGGTGAAAAATGTAGGAGCAAGGGGATCAGGAAAGACAGGAAGGGAGGGAGAGAGTCACGACTGAATGAGCTAGGAAAGGGCTAAACATGGGCGGCGGATATCTCCTGGAATTTCTAACTCAATCTAAGCGGCGGAGGCGATGACTACGAGTTAACGTTATATTCCGACTTTACAACTAAAGATAATGTCTACTAGATCGCCTGCTGATATTTTCATCGCGACCAGAGATATTTTTAGTATCCTTAAGTTTACGTTAGCTTTAATCGCCGTGCTAATACCAAATGTTGCTAACAGCCATCATCTGCACACCAGGATGTAGACGAAGCCATAAAAAGCGACCCAGTTAATCTCACGAATATTTAACCAGAAACAAACTACGAATTTTTTAGCGAAAATGTATCACAGTTTACTGAAG
Organism: Naso brachycentron; assembly: GCA_029874485.1. NCBI lineage: Eukaryota > Metazoa > Chordata > Actinopteri > Acanthuriformes > Acanthuridae > Naso > Naso brachycentron. Next base: position 25,644,026 of record JAQFJA010000026.1, on the reverse strand, counting down.
AAAACAACTTACCAGTGGGTCAATTATCAAAAATAATCGTTGATTTAGAAACAAGTGATTTCTTTGAATCACCTCGGCAGCTGCCAGTAACACTAGCGGCTTCACAACGTGCTGGAGTGCTCGGTTACCGGTTTCAGCTCCGCAACCTAACGGAACGTCCCGCCCCTTACGAGCAATCTAGCCAATCATCTTGAAACATTGTGAGTGGTTGACCAATTGGCTGCGGCTACTGAAGAACCCCTTGATTACAGCCAATCATAAACAGTTTAACGGTCTCTGCCCGGATTCCTCAATGGTGCCGATGGAACTGCTGAAGCTGCGATGGTTTCACCGGTTGGCGTCTACCGGTTTGTTTTTAATCACACAGCGAGCGGTGCACCGGAGCCTCTTCCCCGCTTGAGGGCGACAAAACGTTTTTGTTTTTTTGGTTTTTTTTCTTTGTGTGTGTGTGTGTGTGTTGTGTGTGTTAATTAGAGCCGACGAGTCATCAAATTATGCAGATTCTCTTTCAGTTTTGATATAATGTATTGAACTGAGGGTTTGAGATATTGTCAGTGGGTTGAGATCAATAGGCCTACATGTGTTCTTAATTAAGACACTCACAACGAAATTGACGAAATACTTGTAACTAATGTCCACTAACCCAGTCCCGTGGTCTTCATCAGCTGATAAAGCCTGGCGGTCATCAGGCCTAATTATTCTGTCATGAAGGTAAACAATGAACAAGTTGAACAAGTTGAAATAAAAGAGGATGTTATACTGAAATCTAAACAATAGGATCAGAATACTAACTGGTGGGTTAGAAATTTACTGTAGGACTGATTTCAGGGTTATTTGGTTAAAGATACATTAATTTAGGAATGTGAAGCGTGTAGCCTAAAGTTTAACACTGGGTTGTGCTAAAAATCAGGTTAAGTCTTTTGCATTCTGGTTGATAGTTGTTTTTTAAAGTTGTATTGTCCCAAACAAACTGAAATTAAATGAAATTAAGTTAGGCCTACCTTTAACTACCTGATGATACATGGGGCTGTTGGGGCCTGACTATTTCCCTACTTTTACAACAACAGAAGAAGAAGATTGGAATGTCTTTGGATTTCAGCATATAGAGTTGTGAAGTAATGAGTCCTAAAACCCAGGAGTCAGTTTGCATTTTTGCATTTCCAGTTCCCTCGCCTTAAAGTCTATGTAGCCTAATTTGTGAATGGGTTTTCGGTTAAATGCTTGAAATTAGGTCTGTGGATAAGGTAAGCTAAAGATATTTAGAAGTTTTTGTTCCGCAACATTAAATACGCCAGCAGAAACACAGTTTTTGAACTTTTAAGGTTTAAAAAAGCGCTTGTTGACAAGTAGTTAAACGAGAGTGAAGTGTTTGTTGGTGATGTTAGATGTCATCACATGAAAAAGGAACAATATATACATATATATATATAAAAAGCTTTTTGCTTTTGTCAGTTTTATTTATGCTTCAAATAATACAAGCGTGGTGTTCATCTGTGAAGACTGTCACGCTGAACTAAATATTTAAGAATGCATTCGTCACAGAGCTTATTTCAGGCGAAATTCAAAAATCCCATCCAAAAATCCCATAATCTTTTTGTCGGGGGAACCAGTGTGATGCTAACTTCCAGGTTGGCTGACAAAAATACATCATCCCTTCACCACTCTGTTATATCAGTGAAAATCCAAACATCATAGTAAAATAATTCAGACATACATCGATATCACATATCGGCCCAACTGGCTGAATGTCGCCTTTTGCAGCAGGGAGACGTCTACAGCAGATGCTTGTGTGGAGGACTGCTGTTTATTTGAATCAGAACAAAAAAATATAGATTTTGATTGATGAAATACGTCATCATGGTGTGAATGTGTCACTCTTTGGTCGCTGCTTTGTTACTGGCACCATCAATCTGAACAGGTGTAAAAAGCAGCATCTAGATAAAAGACTAACCCACGGTAACTTCCACAAAAAGGACGTATGGTGAACAACTCTACTGGATTACAGTAACATACCAACCCTTTCTTCCTCTCTCTGCGTCAGTATTGGGACAGAAAGTGAGGGAGGAAGCTGAGAGCTTTTTCTCCTGCTGTGGCTGAGAGGAGGGACTTGGGCTTTTGGACAAGGCTCCGCTGTTGTTTCACATTCTTGACACTGGAGTCTGGATGAACGGGTGGGGATGGTAGCAGGGTGCTTAGATCTCCCTCCCCGTCTCCCAGGGGACCATAAGCAGCCTTGTACGCAGCATAACCTGCACTCAAGGGAGTTCATATGTACAATATATCAGCCATCAATGGTGACTGAATGATTTCAAGCCACAAAGCAAGATGTCCAATATTTAAAACACATTTTAAATGCACTTGTAGACATCATTTTATAGGAGAAAAACCTGAGAAATCAATGATTACCATGACCAATATAACTGAAGCTTATTTCTAACCTGTTTGAGTTTAATATTCTCGTTTAGGTGTGTTTTTAAGGTCTTAAAATGTATTCTTTTGGAACATCCACACGCTGTTTTTACTTC
>JAQFJA010000026.1:25622016-25635912 GCA_029874485.1 Naso brachycentron | reverse complement strand
TGAAGCTATCTGGAGTTGTATGTCACAAACTGTGTTTAATATTTGTTCTGTAAGTTTCATAATCATTTACTGTAAGTGGACACGAGTGAAAGTTTGCAGCACTTTGGTTTGCATCTAAAAATCTGCTGTTGTTGTCAAATTAAAAGTGCATGTAATCAGCCTGAAAGCTCATTTTCTTTTGTTTGTAAAAGTTGTTTTCTCAACTGTTCACTCATAAATTAATGTTGATTATAAAAGCTAATGCAATGGATCCACAGCATCTTTCTGGCATTTAGGTGTTTTTCAGTCATATAAACATTTCCTCAGCTTTAGTGACTTATGCTCTAAAACTGTTTGGATTGGACTTTGTTCTACTTGAGCCATTTTAAGCATGAAGCTGTGTTTTAGATGTAATAACACACTGTGAGTAAGTTAAAACAGTATACAATCTCCACCCACCACTAGTGTTAGTAATATCTCTCAATATTTGTGACATTTATGTATTATTTCTCTTTCAAAGAATGTTGGTAGCAAACAAAATCTTGCTGACTGTAATTCCTCTCCACTCAATGTAAATGTGATGCTCGTACCTGTAGAGGGAAGCCTGTGAAAATCTAAAACACTTAATAATGCAACTTTTTTTTTGCATTGTAAGGAATATATTTGGATTTTCTGCTTTCTTTTTACCTTTCATTTAAAACACATCACATTTTGCATTTTTTGCTACGATTCCTGGAGGATTTGTCTGAAAGCAGAAATTGCTCCTGTGCAACATGTTACACTGAAAACATACACTGAAACACAGTGGGAACAGAAAAGTAAACTGTAAGTCTGTCTCACCCTGAGCTTCTGCTTCTCGGTCAGCAGGTTGTTGTCCTCGTCGCGCTCGTACAGAGTCACCAGAACGTTCTTCAGCCAGTCCCTCATGCGCAGGGGGAACTCGCTCAGCTCGGTGTCCAGGCAGGGCTCGATTACTGCCGAGAACAGAAGCAGGGAGACTTTAACTTTTATCCAAGATGAGAATTCACACATACCAAGCAAAAGACTCCAACTCAAACCCTCACTGTAACACAAGAAAAACTATGTTGTAGCTGATTAATGGTAAACTAGAAGCAACGATTTGAGCATTTTTTTGTTTTGTTTTGTTTGATGTTGACCATTAATTATTACTGTAGCACCAGGTTTCTACTTTTTATTACAGCTAAGTTAGACAAGCTGGAAGAAAAGTTGTATTAGAATGATGCCTGCTAATATTTCTAATGTCTTTGTAGAAATTTGACCATCATCACAACCTGCCGTCTGCTTTAATTTGGTGGTCTGAACACCACCTTAATCTCCACTTGAACCCTTCAGCCCTGCAGATTTTAACAGTGGAAGAAATATCGCCTGCGTGTCTGGACAGATTCTTCCTGCACTGCTGCAGCCTGCAGGCCAGAGTCTGACCCGCCCATCAGTCACTGAACACTAACAAACACGGAGAGGCCCCTGAGTTTAGATTCATCTTAATTTATCGCACAGACGAGAGAGAACAACATATGCAGGATGCATCTTGATTCATGAATAGAGAACAAACAGATTAAAAACAGATAAACAAAAAAGAAACCACATAATGTCAAAACAAAACACATGCGAATGAAATGAAAAACAACAAGATGCTTTAACTAAGACGGGATCAAATCGGGCTAAAGTGGTTAGATTATCTTGACAAGCATCTCCACTCAAGTATTTCCATCGTGTTTCCTTAAAATCTGCAGAATTTCAAACAACAGGAAGCAACAATGTTTGCAGACAACATGCATTTCTACTTTGCTTTAAGGAGTTATGAGCACTTTCACAACACTCTCGCTTGCATCCTGACTGTATATATAAAGTAGATTTATAGAGCAGTTTATAGGAATCACTCTGTTTGTATGCAAAGCTAAACATTTGCTAAAATCCAACAGAGTGTGTGAGCTCACATTTGCAGGGTCCGACGTAGTCGAGGTGCAGCTTGTGGCCCTTCTTGGTTCCCTCCAGGGCGCACTTGGTGGCAAAGAAGTGGCAAGAAGAGTCGTAGGTCTTGTTGTCAGTGCCGCAAACCTGAAAAGGAAAACACAGACAGATGAGTTTTCACAGCCGCAGCTACTGTTTGTTTTTCCTGTGTGATTTCATTTATGAGAGACGTGCAGTATTTCATGAGCTCAGTGTATGAGTAGCACTGAGCTGAGAGAATCAAACTCCAAACAAAGAGATGGTGTCCCTGCTTTGAATGCACAGTTTATAACTTCTCTCTATCTGAAGAGTGAAAACAAAGGACATTGTTGTTGTGAAGCTGTGTGTGATTTTTTATTTCATTGTTAAATTCATCACTTTCAAACTCACATGCTCAAACTCTCCCTCAGCAGGTGGGCAGGTGGAGGGGTCCTGGCACACACACATGGGGGTGTTGGTGTCATCGACCTCACACACTTTTCCCTTCTTGCAGTGGAAGTTCAGGCAGGGATCTGAGAAGAAAAGCACAGACGCAGGGTTACAGTCTGCTTCTCAGGAGTCCAGTTCAGCAGAGGCCAAACAGACACAGTGAGCTAATCCAGACGAAAATACTTTCCAGTGCTTCAGTGCAGCGTTTTCTTCCAAAAGAAAACTCAAATAGAGCATCCATTTATGAGCACATTAATCTGCTGAATGATGAAGTGTCGAATAAACAAGACAGCTGTCATTATTGAGTCTTTCGCATACTTAAAATAACAGACATACAAGGCCTGGTGAAGAATAAAAGACAGAAAACAAAGTGTTAGACATGTAGAAGACAGTGTTGTAGTTTGAATTCTATATTCAATAATGAAACTGTGGTGCTTCATCATTAAAAAATAAAAAAATTGATCAACATTTTTAACTTTAAATCTAAACAGTTCTGTATTTTTTTCTATATTTTTTTTCCAATACATTTCACCTCAACATGATCAGATGGGATGGCATTAAATGACATACACTGTTTTAGGACATTCTTATGTCATGCATGCCTCCTTTTACGTGCAGGGCCGTGATTTTAGGAGTTTAAACTTGGAGAAGAGGACAAAGTCAAGTGACTTTTGTGGTCATTATGCAATATAAATGTGGTTATGGTCACTAAAATAGTCCTAGGTTGCATTTAGACATCAAATTCACCTGGTTATGTTTGGAAAAATCATGTTGGGTTAAAATGAGTACAATAACTTTCTTGACATTTGGATTTAATTAAAATAAGTGAAAATGCAGGCATGAAATGCAATACGTCAACGCTAATTTTTGGCTTCACACATAACCATAATGAAATATCTGCCTGGGTAAATCCTGCCAACTTTTTATTCACTGTGTTATTTGCTTCTTTTTAGGCAGTTCAGTGAGTCTAAATACCTCCTCCTGAACATTTTGTACCGTTTTCTGCAGCTGGTGTTTCCTGTGGTTCAGTCTCTGCAGGCTTGAACATGTAATTACAGCCGTCTGCTCACAATATGAAGCACTCTGTCATTATGGCTGTTTGATTTGCCAGTCTGAGGCTTTACTAAACCTTGTAAACCAGGTACTGTAGCTGAACGACATGACAGAATCTCAAAAGTAAAGCCAGAAAATCCACATCGCCCTTCAGTGTCTGACTCAAGTAGAGGTCTTAAACCCCGCCCACTCAATGTAAGAACAAGAATGGACCAAACCTGACAAGTATACATCTGTTTCAGTTTGTGTCATTTTCTGATAAGTTTGGTTTTGATGTCCTAAAAAAAAGATGTTGCATTATGATTGACAGCTTGTAATTGCACAGAAGTGGGCGGGAGGAAGTAGAGACGTCCATCTTTATACAGCGTCTCTCTGTCACTTGTTTTTTTGTTTATGGTTTTGGTTTTTTTTAACCCCAAGTTAAAGTTAAAGGGATGCTATGAGAACACAAGATGAGCCATTAAATTTGGGCGTTAGGATTCGGTGTTTGGGTGAGAACAGGATTAGGGATGAGAATACCCATGTAGTTATAGCTTGATTTTGGTTTACTTTATGGGCATTGATGCGGGTCAATACAATATTTGTTAACTTACTCTCAACAACGTCCTCTTCAACGATGTCAATGGCCTCGTCAAACTCTCCAACTTCAATCTGCACTGGGTTGGCTCCCACCTCGGGCTCCTGGGGAATGTTAGAGGTCAAAGGTCAGAATGTAAGCTGCTAAAGCTTTATGAGTGACACGCAAAAGAATTTATTATCATCGAGGGTATGAAGTGATCAGAGTGTGTGAGTAGATGAGACAATCGGAGCGAACAAAGAAACTGCTAACAGCCACCTTCTCCTGTCAGCCTTTATGTTTTTCTTAACGGACGTTTTATGATGATTATTGCCGTGCGACAGCCTTCAGGTCTATTTCTGCATGATGTCCACTTAGACCAAACCGCTTAAATATCCCTGGTTTTCCTCAAAAAAAAGTTAAAATGTCACCACTAAAAAAGGTTCCTCCCTAAAGGCCAAAAAGAGTCTGGGAGCAGCATGACCATAATATCCAACAATAACAAGCAGCTGGGTCCACATGTGGTGAAGCCATGAAAAACGTAATGGTTTCCTGAGCGGCTGGCAGGCTGAATGGCTAAAATTAACAGCTGTGGGATCTCTGGTCCCGCTGGACCTCTGGAGCAGGAAACATTCACATGGAGGCTCTCTCCAGCCGTTTCGTACAGGGATATTTGGTTGGTCAGGATTGTTTACAGCAGATTAAAACAGCTCTTAACTTTCTATATATCTTTTTTTGTCACTCCTTTTTCGGTAAAATCATGAAGAGCATGAAGATGTTCATGTTTTCATTCCCTTGTGTTTCTTGAACAGACTCGTCAAAAGTCTCAGAGATAAGATGATTTGGGTGGAACAGATTGATTCGATTTTGGTAACATCTTGGATTTCCATCATGAACAGATAAAACTCTGGTGGAACAAACTGACATCGGGGACTTCAAGGTCAGCTGCAAAACAAAACAAATCATCTTCCGCTGAACAGCCAGGATTACTTTAATCTGGAGGCCCTTAACACTTGTGACCTTTGAAGGTGGAGTCAGTAGGATTTTACGAAAAAAAAAAATATAAACATATATAAAAGTAGTGCTGCTCAATCATCACTTCTGGGCCTCTGTATATGTGTGTTGGTGACTGTATACGCCTGTGTTTTAATGTTTTGGCTGACTCAGGACCTGCTCGGGACGGGTTACCATAAAGAGCGATGTGGGCGTGCAATCATTTTTAAGTAACGATAGCGTGACCGTGCTTCTCAGTAGCGTGGATGGCGTGACCGCAGTGAGCTGGTGTGTTTCCCCCAGCCAATGACAGCACGCAGGTGAGGCTGACAGCAGCGGAGCACAGCGACTGGACACCGTCCACACCAGAGAAAGTTACGAATGTGGACATAGCGCAAAGAGAAGGAAATATAGCCCTAGGGAGCAAGCGGATAAAACTTGTTCCAGAGGGAGGGTGAGTCTCGACTTTGGAGCGCTGAAAGAGAGGCTGGGAGGAGCGATGCAGAGTTGTGCTACTTTGAGATGGACAGGTAGGTGCTGAATACTGGCCATTAGTCTGTTAGCTTGGTAAATTATCAGCTTCTCCATTAAACAAATAAACTATTCCAATGTGGCTTGCTGTGTTACGTTAGGTAAGCGGTATAGCAGTACATGTAGTACACACTAAGTTACGATACTTAAGGTGCATTGAGCTGGGAGGAGCGGCCCAGTTTGAATGTTGTGTTTACAAACGGCAACAAACAAATGCTACGGACTCCACCTTTAAACATATCCGCATTCTTGGAATAATGTAAACCTGATCTGTAATGTTCTCTGTTAGCAGAATCTAAACCAAGTAATGGTGCAATAAACTTGAATGATTTATTTGCTTGTGTTTTGCTTTTGTTCCGTGCAATTTCCACTAATTTGTTTAGTTTTCAATTATTCTGTGGTGCACCGATTCATTCACAGGCTCAGTTATTCGGCTTTGGGCGTTTACACAAGAAGTCTCCTCTGCTCTCACGTGAACGGATACTACTGAACCTATTTGGCTGCAGAGTCGAAAACCCCAAAGCTCCATCACAGATCAGATCATCCCTGTGAGCAGCTGCTTGGCTCAGGAAACAAATCACAGCTGCCAAATCAAACCCGGAGGAGAGCAAAAGTATTTGGTTCGACATTCCCCCAAAAAACAGTGAAACATCATCATGAATAACTCAGAGCTTTTAGGGTTTTAAATGATTATTGTGGGTTTTTTTTTACAAATTCTAATTTTTGTAACTATGGCCATCATTTCTGTCAGTTATAGCAACTTTGTAAAAGATGCTGAGATCTGGAAACAAAATAAAAGCTCTACAACAAAGTCAAAAGGACAGGAAACGTGCAGTCAGGCTGCCAGACTGTTTGCAAACACGCCAGCTGTTTATCAAAATATTGACTTCATAGAGAGGTAAAAGTGACAACAAGCTTACTTAAAATGTCTCACTTAAACTAATGACAACAGCAACATGACATCTTTTTTATGTCTGCTTATCGTGGTTGATTAAGATATATATATTTTTATAGCTAAGTGCATTTGGCTCGTATTGTTTCAAATGTTTGCAGGCACTCAAGGACATTTAATTTTTTTTAAAAAGTCTGCTGTTTGACAGGATGAACATCTGGACTTACCTCAACAACTGGCTCCTCCGTCACCAGCTCTTCCACGACAGCCTCCTCCTCAGTCTAAGACACACACAAACATAAATATACACACATTCAGCCATTAAATGTCTTGTGCATAACAACACACATGTGGATACTTGAAGTGAAAACTTGAGTGAAGGAAGCAGCATCATAACTCTCACACATGCACACACACACACACACACACACACACACACACACACACACACACACACACACACTTTCAGTCTTTATGCACGTGAACACAAAACGTACACTCAAGGGAGCAACTGGATTAAGGACTTGCAAAAAAAGAAAACACACACCCGCAAGAAGATATACACAGGAACTGCACTTGGATAGGAAGGCATCAGACACACACACACACTCACACAACAGCAGCACAAAGGCATACAAGGAAACTCACACTCCCGCACGTGAATTGATGATCAGATGGGAAAGGAGAAAGGAGGACACGCACTCAGGAAAGGACACAAAGAGAGGAACACACTCATAAAGACAAAAAACAGACACACACACACACATACAGAGTGTAACTTACAGGAGCAGCCATGGCGTGGCCAGCCAGGAACAGGACGAAGACAATCCACACCCTCATCTTCAAAGTCTGTGGGAACAAAGAGAGCTCAAGGTGAGCAGACCACATAAACACAAACTAAAACTATAATGAAGCAAAACTACAAACACACGTGTTCAGATTATTAATATTCCTGATCAAGTGTGATTGACAAATTGAGCAGAAATGAAGAGAACACACACGTAGACGCGCATTTTTGTTTAACTGATTTTTTTTTACTCAAATAAAATCATTTTCAGGATTTATTAAGAATCAGGTTCAATGAGAAGAGTCACGGTCTGAAACAGAGTTGATAAATTCTCAATAATAACCAGACAACAAAAGCATCTGGACAAAACGTGCAACACAACACTGACGCTGACAAACTCATGGAAGCTCTCCAGTCCCCGAACAAAACCCTCAGTGTCTGCTTTGTTTACTGGCAAGTCGCGCTGAAATGTCCTTTGGCTGTTTGTGGTTTTTTTGGAACAGACTCCCAGAACATCACTTCACCCCTGACAGGGATTTTCCCTCATTCTGTAGCTTAAATCAGAGCAAGCGCAGTAGCTGATTGCACTAAACCTGGCTTCAGAAACTCGACTGTAAATGGTTCTGTCTACTTATTTTGGAGACAGACAGCTCCTGTCTTTACACAAACTTCAACTGCAACATTTTTCCACAACTTTAAGTCCAGGATGTTTGCACCATGCAGGCATCTGTTTGGAAAAATACTTTTCCACATAGCTTTACTAAACACATATTTACATCAGTAAACCAGTGAAAAACACGCAAGAATCTGATTCTGATGTCTCATTGTAGATATTCCAATCAAAGCAACAAGGTTCAGTTTTCAGCAGGAATTTTGATATGAGGCGATTTTGATAGCAGCCTCCACTTGCAAGTTCAGAACATTAGATTCAACTTTGCTGCATGCCTCAGCAAGCTCTGCGTCTGCCACATAATCACAGCAGGAGTAAGAAAAGAAAAAAAACCTTCTCTATGGAAGCAACATGTTCTCAGCATTTAAAATATTAACGTTATGTGTAAGAGCTGTCTGCTGGCCAAGCTACAACCTCAGAGCTGCTAGCATGTTTATAGAGTTTTAGTATCATTTATGCACAAGAACAAACTTGTTCTGCTCTACTTTTTGTAAGTTAGCACTGTTTTGGGTGATTTAAGTTATGATAAGAGTGAGATTTAGTAGGTGATTTACTAACTTTGCGCAGAAACACATCCTTACACGCTATGCTAGGCTGCTCTTACTCAACAGGACATTTTTACATACAACATATTTCCATTGGCTGCCGTGAGAGCAGCAGAGTCCCACTCAGTCAACTATCTGTCTATCTGTCTTCTCTCCCCTCATCTCCATCTGATCGTCTGAGCATCCATTGTTGTTTTCTCCATCCTGCTTCTCCTCCTTCATCACGTCTCGTCTGAAGGACTAAATAAGGGCTCCTTTTGTTCGATAATGGAGCATGACATTGCTTGGTCTTCCCTCCTCTTTCACTATTAGTTATCTCACTCTCCACGTCTATGAAGTGAGCGGTTTCACCCAGACATCCAGAAACAATCTCTGTCCTCCACACATCAAAGGACAACAGAAAATGGGGGCCAGTTAAAGTGTCTCAGGAGGGCGAGAGATAAGTCATCGCCATTATTTCTTTCAGGCGGAATTTGTCCCACAACAGCAGAACAAACCTGTTGTTTCTGCTGAGTTTTTATTCTCCTCAGAGAGAAATTCCTCACACAGGGCAGTCATGCTACGGTGAGTGGACACCTTTTGTTCAATACTGAAGCTGCAGGAGATCAGTGCAGGATAATAAGATTTACAAAACAGGGTTTTGAATACTTTAAATTCCTTCAGGGCGGATAAGGCGGCAGCAGGTTTGAACCAACAATAAACCAATACAACTAAAGGATTTAGTCTTCTCACAGAATTCCTCCAATTGTTCTTTCATCATGTGCAGCAATTAACATCTCAAACAGAGGGAGAATATAAATGCCACAGCTCTCAAAAACATCCCCTTGAGAAAGACTAAACTTGACATTTCGGGGGGGGAGGAAGACTTCGCCTAGCTGGTTGCTGGGTGTCCTAATAAGGCCTCTTGACATGAAGCGTCTGAATAGAGCAACGTGTTTGAACAGATGCAGTGAAAAGGGGAAAGTTTTCATGCAGTCGATTGGAGGTGGAGGGTGTCAACATGTGTTGTTTGACGAACCCTCAAGCGACACAAGATGGTTCTGCCCTTTGGACAACAAAGAAGTGAAGATATAGTGAATGTTTGCCTGCAGGTGCCTCTTTTCTTCTGCTGTCACCTTTAAAATAGTCACAGTAAATCCTCTGATGAAGACTCTTACAAATCAAAACATGTTGGTTCATACATGACTTAATACAGGATTGTTCTACCCATATCATTCGATCTCTCGTCTGTTTACTTTCCAGTATTTTGCTATAAATGTGATGCTAAGTTATTTTGATTTTTTTTTTTTTTTTTTTTCTTGTCATGCATAAATCTATTAATCAGTAGGGAGGTTTGTCAGGCATGCTTGTAGGAGGGCTGCCATGTTGGCTGTGATGCCAGAGCGTACACTACTTTCAAGACCATGTTAGCTAGCATCTATTTTCTGTACAATCTTAATGGTGTTATGCAGGCAGAAAGAGAATTTATGAAGAGACCAGTTGAATGCTTTGTTTTGTAAGCTGTTTTTTTTTTTTTACATCTCAAGGTGAAACTCGACAACGTTTTTGGCTTAACTTTGTTATGATGTATAACCTGATAATAAGCCTGTTTTTTTTTTACCCTATTTTCTTTGCCACCAGGACAAGGGTTTCACATAAAAATGAAAAGTCAGTGATGCTCTCTGTACTCTCTGTTCTAATTCACTGGTCTACGCTGTGCTTCTTTGCAACAGGTTGATGTTGGTACAAACTGATTAGTTCACAGCTCTGACTAGCCGATGCCAACAGAGTGTCTGCGAGCCACTGTCAGTCGGCTCGAGCTCGAGCTGAGACAGACAAGTTTACTCTGCTGCAGCTTTCCCTGCAAGCGTTTCTTCTCATTTCAAACTGGACATAAAAGACAGAGTGACAACAAACGAAATAAAGTGTGAGCCGGCGCAAACGGCTGCAGCAGATTTGCTTCTCAACGAGTCTCATGCACCAGCTAACATTAGCTTGCTAGCTTGTTTGCAGAAGTTATCTACTGCAACTTTAATAAGGCATCTTCAATGCAGAGTTAGACCCATCACATCAAGATTATGAAATCAATTTTAAAGGATCAGGTAAAAAAGAAAAAAAAAATATTTTTAATGTCCTTTCAGGGCCTCCATACTTAAAAATATGTAACAGCAAACACATGCTCACACTTGCTGTAAACCATCTAGCAGGTTTTACAGCAGTATTTTCTTGGATTCTTCTCAATTTGGTTAATTTTCAAAAAATGAATTAGAGGTGTACACATCTATTTTTATGCGTCTAATATCTTAAATATTTAAAAGACAAATTCTTAATTGCAGAAAGGTGAGATGCACCTACTGAGACACCTTTGAGCAAGAGAGAATAAATCTGAGGAAAAAAAAAAGATTGGAGTAGAAGCCCGAATTTTGTTGCATGATTTTGTTGCACCTGTAAAAAGAGAATAGAAATCTTTGCATGCTTTGCGCAGAGGTGAGGTAGGACAGTGTCATCACTGTTCATGAGGGGACTGAGGAGATGAGGAGTCATGAGCAGGCTTGGATGTGGAAAAATACAGGAACCCTGGCAGAGGACGCAGACGGTGACGTCTCCAAATAACCTGCACACAAGGAGACTTCTCTGTGCTTTTGAGCAAAAATAAAAAATAAAAAAAGGTGTTCTGCTGACGGGAAATTTCGTAAACAGAACTTCTGACACATATATCAGGAGCGTGTCTGACAGAGAGTGAGAGCTGAATGTGATCTAAAAAACCGGTCTCATCCCCGAGAAAGTGTGGGGTCAGTGTTTGATTTGGAGGCACTCGGTGTTCCCTTCGTATGTCCGCTTTAACATATTCCTGTTTGGTCAGAGAGTCGTTCGCCGGACGGACTGACGTAACAGCAAAACAAATTATTTTATTTGGAAAGCTGCTTTCATAATCAAACAGGGCCGGGGCTAAAAGGGAAACTTCAGGCTCATAAAGGAGCCCTTTTTCTCCTCAAATGTATTTAATTTGGGAGGTTAGTTAGGTAAGCAAGTGCAAACTCACTATGGAGCAAACAACCTGCAGTGGAACTGCTGCTAATACAGAAATCTCCCACACGCTCCCTCTAATATCGCTTTTTTCAGTCTGTTTGCTTCCGTCTCTTTTTCACAAGCTGATTTAGAGGAATTCTTTCTTCGTTTTCTCATAACAGGCAGCTGGAGAGCCAACCTGCAGCAGCCTGTCTGCCAGCAAACAGTGCAGACAAACAACACTGGCATGCAAGGGTCTGTGGGGAGGCAAATATTCAGAAAAGTCTGAGAATGAACAGTGATTTCCTCTGTTTTTATTAAGCTCTGCAGACAGACTTGCTTTTTATGTTGGTGAAATTTTATAGGTAATGAAATACCTTTAAAATCTCAGGTTTATGAAATGTTCCATAGAGCATGTAAAAGAAAATGTATGAGGAAATATAAGGATTTCAGGAGGACTAAAGGATTTCATCTGTTTTCCTTTTTTCTGTTCGAATGCTTCGTGGCAGAAACAAGGATGAAGATCAAAGACGTCAGAAAAAAAGAAAATATTATCAGAGCGCCCTTGCTGTCTTAATTGAACTGCAGTGTTGGTGTTGATCTCTGAAGTCTTTTTTCTTACTCAGGTGCAGTAAAGTAGCTGTGCCAGCAAAGTTTCAGTCTCTCACTGGTCACTTGTTGGCTCCTTTTACATTTCAGACTTGATGCTGGTTGAGTTTTGTATCCAAACAAGAGTGTCGGCATGAGAGCGGAGTCTTATCTACATTTTAATGGCTTTCTCATCAGTCCAAAAGAAGTAATGTTAAAGAAAAATGTCTTTCGATAGGGGAGGCAAGGAGAAGGATTCATCCATGACGGCTTCCACCCTTTGGTCTTTGTGATTTTTTTGGACCAAACAGGAATGTGAGAGGTCAAACAGGTGTAAGAGAGATCTGAGTCTGGTGGTAAAGCCTAATTTTGAAGCTGAAGAGGGGGGTGCCTGCAGGGACAAAGAGGAGTTTCAGAGAGACCACCAGCCATCTCTCACTCAGGAAACTAAACACAAAGAGCGCAAACAAGAAGAGGGAAGTGGGGAGAGGAAGTCAGGATGGATGTAACCTGAGTGTCTTGTCATGCGACCTCTTTGATTCACTTTTTCCTTCCCCCTCCTTCCTTTCCTTTCACTTTGCCTAGAGACACTTCCTTTGGCCGTTTCAGGATCCATCACAAAAAAGTATTTGGCTTTTATTTTGTCTCTGCAAAATAAAAACCAAATTCACCTTGTTCATTCATCAGACATCTGGATTAATTTCAGACTGTTCAGCTGAAATGATGCCTTTTGCCTCTTTCATTTGCTTTGATCGCACTTTGCCTTTTATCCTCGCTCTCACTCTGTTCTTTGTGTCTTTTTACATTATTCTGATTACTGTAATCGTATCATCGACTGCATCCTGCTTTCATCAGACCTCCTCTGCTTCTCTGTGAAGACAAAAGCTCAGTCACCAAAACCCTTTTTCAGATGTGTTTAGTCGGAGTCTCCTCGGTGTAAATTTGTGGTTGAAATTACTTCTGTCATCTGCAGTGACCTCTCTCAGTCTCATTGTTGTCTGTACACTGAAAGAGGCCGAAGGGCGTCAACTTTGTGTGGTCGGCATGGCACCCAGCCAGCGAGCCACTCTGGATTGTCACAAATTAGCTGTGGAGTTTGTATATGCTGTGGCTGAATACACTTAATAACAGAGAATGTTGTTTGACTGGTTACCTATTAATAAAGAGCCGTATGGTTTCACCTACACTTCCTGATGAAGAGGGGATTTTTGGGAAGTTTGGCGCAGCAACAAAAATCTGAAGCCGCTTGGATTTTTCGTCTCAACAGACTGAGTAACTCATATCTTCCCTTCTTCTTTTCTCCCTGTTATACTCCCATCTCCGTCCCTAAAATTAACTACCCACTACCCATTAGCTACCCAGTGAACTCACTCAGAAAGTATTTGGCTAACATTACGCTAGCGAGCAAGCCAGCAAAGGCTAATAAGGCAGCTGTAACGTGACTATGCCAGCCTCTTTGTCGGGAGTCCTGTACAGGTTCAGGACGTCCTATTTTTTAAGTTACAGTAAAATCTGTTCACACATTTACAAAAAAGCAATTCCACATGTAAATTTCTTCACATTCTCGCGTTTTGTAATTAAAATTTGATTTCTCCTTGTCCTGTCGGTCTTGCTGTCTGCTCCTCCCTTCTGTCACCATTCGTCCCTCACTCTCTTTCATCCTGTCTTTTTCTTTCCGTCTCTTTGTTTCTCTTTAGTGACATTAAACTCCACGTTTTTCTTCTCCACGTCGAGTCTAGACAGCAGCACAATCCTTCCTTCCTGTGAGGGGATTAGAGTTTTTCTGGAGATTGCCAAGCTGGCTCGCTATTTCCCAGCATCCTCAGCTCCAACACGCTACCCCCTCCCTCCCTCCCCCTCCTCCCTCTTTGGTCCAATCCTGCCACCTCAACAATTAAGCAGCCAGACACGCTC
>JAQFJA010000026.1:25527271-25539719 GCA_029874485.1 Naso brachycentron | reverse complement strand
ACACAGAACCACAGGAAAAATGAAGAGGAATAACATTATGTTGGATCTTATGTAAACAACATGATCTGAGCTGTTAACTCTATTGTTAGCTCACTGTAAATGCAAACGTCAAGCTCGTTAGCTGGCGGGCAAACAACAGTAACGCTAACATCAGTCCACGCGTGCTACACAACACGTGCCGTCAGTTGTCAGACCGGTGAAATTAGGTGATTCGCCAGACAGCACTTAACCGTCTTTGCAGACACCTCATTTTACAAGTCGCAGTGTTTCTCTCGATGTGGAACGTTAAGAAACATGAGTTTAATTTTATTTTTAATATATAGGCTGTATATTTTTTAAATCATGGATGAGCCTGAAAGCGTCTCAGGGCCCTAGGCGGAGGGCTATACGACCGGTTGGATGGGCCGTCGATGATTTTCAGCATTTGCTGTTGTCAGTGGATCAGACAGAAAGCAAAGGAACAAGTGGGAGCTGTTTGATGATTTATTCTGGTTGTAATATTACTGACTGGCCTCTTAATAAAAACAATGGTAGTTTGTAAAACAGAAACACCAACTGCTCCGCTGTTGCATCTCTGAGTAAACTACTGAAGGAGTGTTTTCTTTAGGATGAAGCAACATCTTAGTTCCCTAATCAACCATGGCTGAAAGCTCTGTTTTAATATTTAATATGTGTATTTGTATTTTAGGCCAAAGTTTGACCGAATTGTCAGCATGCATATAAAAACAGGCCTTTACATCTTGTCTGGTTCAGAGTACAGTGTGTCAAAGTTTTAAAGTCCAACTTTTGAGTGTAAAAATCTTTCAGCTCCTTTCTGTTCATGCACAGCATTTAGTGTGAAACCACATAAATTATTTTACTCCTCATAAACTGAGGGCAAGCTAGTGAGATCAGTGAGATCATTTTGTGCTGTAATAGTTCGTACATAAGCTTTATTAAAAGCCGTGATTATCCATCCCTGCTTCATAAACTGTTTGGAGATCTTCTATGAGAGTGAGTTCTGCACTATGCAACATTTTTAAAAGGTGTGCTACCTGCAAACCCAGAGGGGAGTTTCCATAAATATTTCTTTCTCCTGCCAGCCAGCTGTGCCCTTGCTCTTGCAGTGCAGTCACCCAGTACTGAAGCTGTAAAGGATTAATGAAGTGTCTTCAGTACATTTCACTCCTCATGATCCCTCAAAAACTTGCAGTTAACAAGAGGGTTCATGCAGTGGCTGAAAATAGGAAATGAACTCTGCCAGAGCTGTCATGTGAAGGAAGTTAAATTTATACTGACAAATAGAATTAACTCTGAAAGTGTCGGAACCATGAGCAGATCACCCTGCTGTGGATTAACTGATACAAAAAGGGTTCCAAAATCTGGATGTTTTCCGGTGAACTGACCCCTTGCTAAGCTCCGACCTCGAATGCAAACAAGCCAAACAGAGCGTAGCACCTGCCAGCTATGACTACGGTCCGACAACTTTACGGCTATGCTTCATAGAGACTCTTGCAATCTTTTTGGATTTCTTCATTTTCAGGCTGTGCTTTTTGAGCTGGTCATGGTTAAATGCTGGGACATTTTCAGTCATGCTCTTTATCCTGAGAGGTTCAAATGAGATATATGTTCTTTACTTTTCTGAAACCAAATGCTGCAAAGTGTGTCTGTACGCTGTGGATAAAACTGTTCTCATTATCCGTTGAACACCTCACAGTTTAACAAGCACAGCTAAAGTTTTATATATCTATATATCCATATCTATCTATCTATCTATCTATCTATCTATCTATTTATCTTTCTATCTATCTATATATATCTATATATCTATATCTATCTATATCTATATCTATCTATCTATATATATATATATATATATATATGGGCTAAGCGTTAGCCCATGGCTGGAATCTGGAAACAGCAGCTCTCGACAATTTGCACCGTGTAACCCGAACTTGAACCTGAAAAAAAAGCCCAACTTTACTTTTAACATTACTATACGAAGAGACGTGCCCTCCCCTTGTCCTTAAGAATCCTTGCTTGATTTATGAATGAAGTGAAACACAAGATAAAGGCGCTGCACTGTGATCTGTAGGTTTTAGCATGTATCGTTGTAACTCAAACCTGTTTTCACTGCAGAGTCAGACTGACATCCTGTATAAATAATTCTGAGGCATTTTGCAGACCTTCTGTCTGCCTCTGTCTGAAATTGCTTTTTCATTTTTTGCAAAAATTAGACAATACTAAAGTGCAGTTAGCGACAAAGTAAGCTCCAAGATAGCTCTGAAAACTCCATGAACGTAGCAACACTAACTGAGGGAGGCGTGGCTTAGCAAAGGGCCAATTTGCTTCCCGCAATCCAGTGTGCGTACTCAATGCAATCACCAGAAATAATGTTGGTGTTGTATGTTTCTGCAAACCATGGATTTGTTGGTACTTTTATGTTTCTTTGCATCTCCAATTTTATGTTGTCATAGCACTCAGGTGAAGGTCTGAGAAGGATTAGGCAAAAACACTTGATTTGGTCGAGAAAAAGTTCATGTTTTGGCTCAATTAATTTGCTACTATAGTTGTAAACATTATTTAGGCTGACAGTGTGTCTAAAATCGCATAGCCTATACATTGGTGCGCTTAAGTATACTGTAGTACACTATGTACATTATGTACTTTTTGCGTGTTGCACTAAGTTCAACAGCGATTAAATCAGGCCTTTTTGCACTCACAGGAAGTGGCAAAAAATAAAAATAAATAAATAAAAAATAAAATGTGCTGCTGTAGCTAAGTGCAAGTTAGCTAGCTAAGAATGCTAATATTAGCTAGCGAAAAAGTTGAGAAGTTTGTGACAAAATGTGGCGATCACTAATGGTAAGAGAGTGTCCAATCCACCTTCAATTTCTGGACTGTTTTGAGTGTGCCTGCAGTACACTGCAATTTCCCATACTTATCAACGTGAATACACTTACAGTAGCACACTTATGCTCTCAAAATATTAGTGTTTAGAAGCATACAGAGGTATGTGAGAAACACCATCAGACTCTTTCCGCCTTTCAATCTCATAAGAACTGACTACAGATAGGCCTACGAAATAAATCAGAGTTATATGTCATGTACTGTTTGTCTGAGGTTTCTTATGTTGAAATCTAAACACAGAGATAAGAGATTTGAAAGGAACCTCATCACACTCCGGGATGAAGCACTGATACACTGCCTTAAAACCCAAACCTCATTACCGGTGCTGCATGTCTGTTTGTTCTTGTATGTTTATAATCTGTCATCTCAGGCCGGTGTCACCGTCTGCAGAGAGTTCACTCATTTACATAATAAGTTTCATTAGTCGGAGCTTTGGGGCTCGCTGAGCTCCTCACAGTGAACTGCGGTGTGTCTCGAGATGAAAGTAAAGGTCACGGAAGAATTGTGAGCTTATCTTACAAGTAAATCCCCTCAGTGAGTGATATTTCTGAGAAGAACCCCTTCCTGCTGGTTTCCAGCTGTCAGACCGGTTGGTTTGGGATTCAGTGCAACACCCAGAGAACAGCCATCTGCTCTGCTTTGATGCAGCGAGTGGCACCACCCGCCGTCCCACGCTTAAACTGACCCAACTCCATCTGTGTGAGACTGCTGACATTTATCACACAACGTATAGATATTTGATGTATCACAGACTTAAAGATGATGAATTATCCTGTTCTGTTGGAGCAGATTGGCTCATTGTTTTGTGAAGTTATTTATAGAACAGAATTAGGCTTTTGGCTTAAAGCTTCAAAATATTTTAAATTTACACCAAAAGGTTCAATGGAGCTTTTGAACGCTGTGGGAAATGAGCGGCTTACAGTACTATCTTACTATTGGTGTTGTGCATGAACACAGTGATGCACACGAATGTCCACTTGCATGCAGGCCAACAGAGCCTTTAGCTTAGTGCTAATACCAAAGTCAGAATACTCTGTTACAAGTAGAAGACCATGCACTGAAAAGTAAAAATATGAGGGCATAATCAGGAAAATGTACTTTAAATATCAAAAGTCACTGCAAACAAATGTTCCCTGATATTATCATTAAAAGCAGGATGTTAACAGTTGTAGTTGGCAAGTAGATAATGTTAGCAAAGCTTAGCCTGCCAAGTTACATGATTGTTTATTGTCAAATGCTAACAGAACATTTTTCATTTGGCTGTAGAGTTATTCAGTGTTTGATGAGGTTTGTTTCATGAGCAAATTAGAAGCTGCAGGTGAGATGGAGGTGGAGACTATGTAGACACGGACGACATGAATACAAATCACTGCATGTTGGTGGATCCATTCACTATTTTCTTATACAATCTATGATGTAAACACATGATGGCAACAATGCATGAAGAGTCAAATGATATGAAAAAGAAACAGGCAAATTTGGCTGTGGTACAACATGACAAAGTACAGCTGAAGGTTTTTTTTTGTTTGTCTTCGCCTTCAATGTTTAGAGACGGAAACAAAAAGAACCACCTCGTTCATCTGGAGCTCCTGGTGAGTTTGTCTGAGCTGCACTTACAGCACACATGCACACTTCTCAACCACACAAACACAGTAAATATCTTTACTCTCAGACTGCACTTTGCATATTGAATGCAGCTTCAAAGCTGAAGTTCCTTAAGATTTAGATTTTCTTGATACTTAAAAATTAAACTGTGTGCTGTACATGACTGTTTAAATGTTGATGTATCTATTAAAAAAATACTGTTTTTTTTCTCACACGAAGCTTTAGTTATTTTACTCTGTCTTTGTTGCATCAGTGTAAGTTTTAGTAACAAGATATTAAAGATGGTTTTGTTGGTTTTATTTCAGCAGGTTTTTGCTTTGATTGACTCTCAGGCTTTTTGACATCCTCTGGCCCAACTTTGAGTTTTCTGGCTCTAACGTGAAAGATGGCAGAAAGCATAAAATCAAGTTTTGAAGTGTCACAAAGTTGCTTTACAGACACTGCAGAGAATCAGTCGAAGCATCTTGTGCAGTAGCTTTTGGCCTTTTACTGCAAGAACCCAGACACTACTAAACTTTAACAATTAGGACAGAATAATCAGCAGCTCTAATGAAGAACAGAAGTATTAAAAATGCGAGTTCATGAATGGATCTGAGTGACATTTAGAGCTCATCAGCAGCCCAGTCTGCTGTGGCTTATTCTGCCCAGATGGGACTGTCGTCTGCCTCTGAAAAGGTTGAGAGTTGCTGATCTGTCGACCTCGAGATCGATGAAAACTGTCCGACTTATTCATGCTCCTACTAACTGATTTACATCTGGACACACCTCTTGCGATTTCAGAGGAAACAAATTAGTTGAATAGGGTGAGTCTGGGCAGTCAGCCCAGAACTGGCAATGCAAAACATAATACAGCAATTCCACTGAGCAGTCAAACAAACAATCACGTGCCTCTGCATTGACGTGATAATTGGCTTTTCAGATGTAAACAGTTACAGCTTTTTCCAAACAACTGCTCTCCCAGAATATGTTTTTTCTTTTTTTTTGCAGCCAAAGCGGGTGATTGGAGTCTGTACAGATTATAAATGAAGGTAATCTGTCGGTTTTGAGTAGATCTGTTGACATCATAAACTATGACAGTACTTTGCTGATGAACAGTAACATGTCTCTGAGAGTGCAAATGGAGAGAGGAGATGATGGATGGAGAGGAGGACAGAAGACAGAGAAAAAGAGGAGAATAGTTCACTGTTAGGAGAGGAGATGAAAAGAAGGAGAGGAATTTAGAAGAGCAAATTGGAGAGATGAAAGAGCTGACAGGGCAACAGGGGAGGGGGGAGAGGAGTAATGAAGAGCAAAGAGCAGGGTAGAGTGATTGAAAAGGGAGAAAAGAGAGGACACAGAGGAAAGTAGAGGAAAGGTGAGAAGACGACTGAAGGAACGAAATCAAATGGGAAGGATGAGAAGAGCAGTACAGGATATAGAAGGAGTATTAGGAAGGCAGGAGATGAATTGAGACGAGAGCTGAGAGGATGAGGTAGCTGAAGAAAAGGAAGAGGGGGTAGAGAGGGAGATAAGAAAGGACAGGAGAGGAGATCAGATGAATGAGCTGGCGGCGGGAAGAATAAATGAGAACGCTGAACAATTCATCCAGTTTTCCACCCACAGTCGTAACATCTTAACTCAAGGATTCCAGGGATCCACCAGACTGATGGAAAAGCAGGAAACGGATGACTCGTCTCTTCTGACTGATGCTTTTAAGGCAGCTTTAATGAGCTGAAGGGAATGACAGAATATGGATGCTTATGTATTGATTTTTGGCGATGCTAATTTGTCATTGTGACAACAGCAGAGCTGTGGAGCATGACTGTGACCGCCTGAGCACAAGCTGCCGTATTAGACACGTGGGGGACAAAAATAATCTTGAATCATTAATCATCATGAATCATTAATTATTTTTCAACTCCTACCACCTCATCTTGTTTGTTTGATTTGTGCCACTTTTCAAATCCCCTGCCTCTTTGACCTGAGATCAATTTCTTTATGATCTTATGAAGATATCCACCTCCACTTGTCATAAATCAACTGGCCTAAGGAAGTTTTGAGGAAGTTAGAGTTCAAATGTAGGCTCATTTACATGAAAATCTTCACATTTAAAAAAAAAATCAGCTAAATTTGACTGAAAACTGGTGTTTTTTAAATATGTTTCAGTCACACAAGTCTTTAAGTATCATTTAAATGACTGTATTTTACTTATTTTGTGGTTTGGACATGCATTTAAATTTTGGGATAACAGTTATCTAAAAACCTTTTGAGACAAATTTGTTCCAGTTTTAACCTGTATGTCTGATATGTGCAACTGTTTGTATTGGCAAATTTTTAAACTTCCAGTTGGTTGAATTATCAAGGGGCACATTTGCATCAAAAAATGCTTGGCAGTTATCTGCGCAAAACGGCCAACAAGCACCGCACACTGCTGTCTTCAATCCGATTTGACATGATGTAATGTCCTTTTATCGTGTCCGTTCAAAAAGTACAATCAAGAGGCAGCGGTGTGCAGATGTTTGCATGTTTTGCACATCTGCTTCAAGGGAACAATGCAAAGGAGGAGGACTACTTGATTGAATGCACACTGTCAGGCATTATATTTGTGACATTTCAGTGGGAAATCATCGAGTCATCACAACACTGCAAATAGATATAAAATACTGCAAGTCAGACCATGCAGGCGCTTGTTTCACAATCTTTTGCCCTTGCCCTTTTTGTGGCATTAAAGATGGACATGAGGTAACTTTTCAACGCCAGATATTATTGACATGTAGAAAAGGTTCCTGCAAAAGCCACAGAAACAAAAGCGGGAGCAATCTGACACTCACAGAAGTGCTGAGGATGCACACAAACAAATTCCTCTCTGACGGAAACTGATCTTTTTCTCCCCTCGCTGCTGTTAACTCCATCAGAGCTGTTTGTGGGTCAGAAAGCATCAGAAATCTCCTTCCCTCCGACCTCTCTGATGACTGATTAGTCAAGTCTGTGTCTGACAGCAGTCCCTCATTCACACACTCCTCACAGTGGGGGAGCCAGAGTTTGAATTAATGTCTTCCAGGAGACACTGTCCGGGAATGCGCTTGATTACCGCCATATTCTGTGCCAGCTTGAATTTCAGCTTCCAGTGTGTCTGTTTGAAACAACCACAAACTCTTCTGAGCATCTGTGATTAAGTCAGTAATCATCTTGCTGTGGATTTTCACAAAGCTGTGAAGCTGCAATCTTCTTTTCACATCATTTTAGGTTTGTCAAATTGAATTTTCCCACTAACGTCCTTCTGCAGAGAAGCTGTGAACACTCAACTCTCAGCAGCACAGACACCACAGCAGTGCAACTTTTAAATCCATTCATGGATCCAACTGGGCAAAAGAGCTACAACATTTAGTTGATTAGTCATTTGGACAATTTTTTTGTTAGATTTTTTTTTCTTTTTAGGTAAAAATGTTAAACATTTGCTGGTTCTTAGTTCTTAAATTTAATAACTTGCTGCTCTTCTTTGTCATTCATGAAAGTAAATGAGGAGTCTTTCAGTTTTGGGCTGTTGATTGGAGATAAAAAGCAATATGAAGACATCACATTGTACTCTGGGAAATTGCAATCTCGGAAACCATCAGCTGCATTCACCGTCTGACTTCCGGTAGACAGCGATACAGCCTCCGGGGGCAAGCCCCATTATTTCTGGGCTTCCGTTGGAGGAGGCAAATTTCCGTTTCCGACTTCCTTCTCCACGTGCCACTCGCTGTTTACAGTCCAACTGTTTACAGTCCGACCCGAGAATGGAGTTGGAGTTGAGAGACCACATCTACCAGCGGATCTTTTCACAAGTATCCAGTTTACACGCCATTAACAGTTAACAGTCCGCCATTAATTATGCGGGCTACAACCGGAAACCAGGGCTCTTCCGGTACCAAGATCGCCCTGCCTTGCCTACAGACTCTACATTCATCGAATGTTTATAGAGACTAGGGAAATTGTAACAAGCTCTTTCCATGTTCTTGATTTATCAATTAAAAGAGAAAATAATCATCAGATTATTAAAATTGACCAACAAGACATGCCCAAAAAACATAAAACCTGACATGATGACAGCTAACATTTTGACACCAAACCATGAAAGCCTTCTGTTCTTTTTAAGCTTTCTACATGTAACTGTGAGTTGCAGGATGGGGATCATTGTTTGCATCCAAATGCCGATAGATTTTCCTGCTTTGCATGATATTACCAGCATTACTTTGCCTGCACAGCACCTTCACAGCTCAACCTCCTGTTGATCCCTGAGTTCAGTGACACAGAAACAGGGTCAAATGTTTTTTTTACTGAGCAGGAGCTCATTCAGGCTCTCACATCCTCCCAGTTGATTTGAGATTTGACCCGGAAACCTTTTGACCTTATTTTACAAACAAGCTCCTCCAACATCAACACTTTTTCGATGGATGGGAGGGATGTGTGAATTGATTTTCCTGTCAGGGCTGTTAATAGCGGATCTTCACAGGAAGTTTGGCTTCACCGCTTGAGGAATGAAAATCGAAATGGCAAAACAACTCATCAATATTCATATATTGTCGTACGAGTGCAAAGGAGGCGCTCATCCCGACTGAGTGCTTTTAATGTAATATCTGCTACCTCTGATGGCTCTGCAGCAGCATGCTGCTGAGTGGGAGATAACAATTAGGAGCCTGATTGATTTTTTCCCCTCCATCTTTGTGTTTAAGGGGTCCAGAGTGCCAGCTTATTAATGCACAGTGTTGTTCTCAAAGGCTTGCAGTCTACATCAGTTCACGGCCACTATCAGATTTAAGCATAGATTACACTGAGTCACAAACTACAGCTTCACTACTTTTACCTTCAAAAAGTCCTTGACCGACACCCAAGACTGCAAAACTCCTGAGCTGCTTCTGCAGAGCTGCTCACAAGTTTGAACTGTCAGTGTGCTCAGACAGTGACGGTGACAAATGTTCTGTCAGGGCTGCAGTTTTGTAAAACTGTAACAACTTGTCAAACAGCATTTGGTGTCTGATCGTCTGCTGAAGCCAAACATTCTGTCAGAGTGTCCTTAGGTAATCAGATGAAGCCGCCCAGCATTGCAGGGGCAGAAAAAAGCCAAGATGGAGGAAAGTTAGAAAGAAAAGAGTTCTGATGGAGGAAAACAACTTCTCCAACCAGGTCTGTCCCTGTTAACAACCCCAGAACAAAGAATATGTGCCTCAAAGTGCCAAAAACCATACGCTCACATGATCCTTCATCAATAAGCAGGTTTAGAGGTTCACTAACTGGATGTGGATCTGCCTTCTAATACAAGATGGTGAAAATCTAAATCCAATAATAAACATTTTAATATCCTTTTTCAAAAATGTTGTAAATTGATTGTAGCCTAACAAGTGTGCTGGAAATAAAATAGAACATGGGTAATGTCTTGTTAAAAAAGAAGTTAGGCTAAGCTTTTTAAGTTTAAACTTTTGGAAAATTATAAGAAAATCATGAGAAAATACAAAATGCTTGAGTATAAATTCACTGCCAGCACTAGTTCATGTCCAGAAAATTTAATAAAGTTAGATGATAAACTCTCTGTATAATCAGAATCATTCAGTTATGATATGGAAAATTAATGTGAGAAAAAGATAACAGTAAAATTTGCTCACTGTAACAGATTTAAACTCATTTTATGAAGTTTTTATAGAGAATTCTCCCCCATAGTAAGCTGCAACACTTGTACCTGCTTTCCTGAGTTTCCGGTTTCTGAACACGGAGACTATGACCAGCAGGTTCCCGATAACATCCACCACGATGGTCGTGATGAGGACGCCGGCCAGCACGGTCACCACCCAGGGGAAGGACTGGTGCTGCTGCCCTGGAGCCTCCTCCTCTCCCGCCGACGTGGAGTTGCGGGGCACCAGCGTGCCTTCCACCATGGTCAGCTCATGGTCCTCCAGGGACATCAGTTGCGGAAGGTGCCTGGGGTCGACGAGTCGCATCGGGTGGTGGTCGCGGAAAATCGGTCCATTCAGCATAACGCACGGCTGTCCGGAGACGCTGGAAGTCAGTCAGAGCTGCGGCGCTGATGGAAGCTCAGGTCGTATGATGACATTATAAAGGCATTCATAGCTTTTGATTTAATTTGATCGGCCAGGATCATTCAAATTGTTATTAGCAAGAATTTTATCTATTTTAAAACGTTTTACTGTTGGAAAACTGCAGGGAGATGAGGAAGGAGTCAGACGAGGATCTGACCCATGACAAGGTTTGCAGGCTGGAAAACTTCTCAGTGTGTCCGCGCGCCACTGAAAAGCTGCTGTGAGTCCATGTTACCAGAGGTCAAAAACTACTGACTGCTAGACTACATGTGATGAATAATGGATAAAATCAAAGTAAATCCTCTTTTCCAACCACCTATTTGTGCTACATATATAGTCTATACAAAATAAGCATTATATAGGCTAGGCCCTAAGTTTAAACTTTTTTTATAATTTAGTTGTTCTTATAAATGCCTCGTAAGAAGATGCTGAAGCCTCCTCAGCATCCCTACTTCCCGCGTCCTTGCAGCTGTCAGGCGCACCGCGGAGCTGAGCGCAATGCGTCCAGTGGCACCAGAGCGACGCGTCCTTTATGCGCCCACGTCTCCAAACATGGCATCACATGACGTTTCAGTTTTGTCTTTGACTAGTCCAGTTGTCTGCCTGTGTAGGTTCACGCATTACCAGTGTAACCTCAAACGAGAAAATACAAGCGTCAGATTATGAATTTCAGTTTTACGCTGAAAGAAATCCTCAAAGATCTACATTCAGATCGTGAAAACGCGCTGAAATGCAAGCACGTGCCACCCGGTTTGCGTACTGCGAAAAATCTGCAGATCTAAAGCCTCACAGCTTCCCCGCTTCACTTTGTGAATCAGTCCTTTTGCGCAGCTGGAGTTTTGTTTCATTCACAAATCCGTTCCGTTACTCATGATTCCCGCTTCATTCAGCCTCAGACGCCGCGCTGACTCTCAGTTTGCGGCTTTCACGACTATTCAGGTTCTCACGTGCGGAAAGCAACTTCGGCTCTGAGTCTCTTTAGATGAGGTTTACGCGCCTTATAGCACCCATGCCCCCTCCCTCCCCTTCTCTCTCTCTCTCGCTCCTGTGGTTTTGTGTAGTCGGTCTCTGTCATGTCACTGTCCGTGTGATCCAGTGATGCGCTCTCTTTACGCCTTTTCCTCTTTGTTCCTTTCTTTTTTTCCCTAATTTGCTCTCCCAATGTTTGTTCATCCTTTATTCTTGTCCCTCCTTATTATTTCTCCCCCACATCTGTTCATCCTTCCAGGGGTTTCACCTGCGCGCCAAATGCTTTCATTTGATCCAGTGCGCGCAGCCTCTTATCGCCTCCTCCAGATGATGTTGCGCGAGCCCTTTCCTCATCGGGCACGCGCCTCGCGGTCTAACCTGAAGGCATCATCGGACTGTTCAAATCCCTCCGTCGCGGTGAAGAACTCTCATCCTTGATTGTCAGTGAACTGACCGATTTGTTTGCGTGTCCGTTACAGGAATGTTTCTAATCTCTCTCAACCCAGGCTGCAGTAAATTAAGGATTACCGCGGGTGTTTTTTTAGTGTGATGTTATAGCTTATCAGATTCATTATGTGTCATAATTTTCCTTAAGGTAACAGTAAACCCTGCTGAGTGCCTAGGACACGTTATGCGGCTATAAATTAATAATATCAGAGAGGATATTTGGCCGTTGGATGCCAGCCAGTCAGATAATGGCAGATAAAAATGGCAACGCTATTATTTAAAAGTGCCCTTCACAGTTATTGCCTCTTTGAGTGGCAAGGATGAGAAAGCTCAGCTCTCAAAGCTGTGAGCTCAGATACCACAAACAACTTTCTTAATATAGCCTGTATCTCTCTCTCTCTCTCTCTCTCTCTCACTCTACATATATATATATATATATATATATATATATATATATATATATAATATTTTCAGAAGTTTTTCTG
>JAQFJA010000026.1:25434684-25444838 GCA_029874485.1 Naso brachycentron | reverse complement strand
GCAAACTGCCCCGGATCAATACTCAGCTCAATACCAGACAGTAGCTGCTTGTGTGTTAATGTGTGTGCGCCAGTGTTGTGTGTGTGTGTGTGTGTGTGTGAGAGAGAGAGAAAAAAAGTGCAGGTGTCTCACCTGTAATATCAAACCACCTCTGCCGATTCGTCTCCGTCATGATGATGCCCACCATATGAGTGACAGGCTCTGTTTCCATGACCGCAAAGGTGAAGTGAGGCTCGTCAAACGTGATTGGCTCTGCAGACGGCGGTGGGAGGGCGATCCACTCGATGTCGAGTCTGGCCGTGGACGAGCGTGACGGGCTGCCCTGGTCTGTAGCTTTAATCTGGACATTAACATAGATATTACATTAACATTTTAATGAAAGTTCTGCTAAAACAGAACAATAAGACAATACTGGAGAGATGAAAAAGATACTCAGTCTGACTCCACCCACCCCAAAGTAGAAAAGGTGTTTGTTGGTAGCACCCACAAGATTAAGTTAAAATTAATTTGATGCCCGAGTGTTTGTCATCATAAACAACAGTGAGGCCAGAGCTGTTAGCTGCGTGAAAATGTCTATGTAACATCAGATGACTGCTCATTTAGCATTTAGCTCATTTTTGAAGGTTCCTCCCGATAACTAATTTTTGCATCCTTTTCACCATGATGCTATGATGTGAATTCAAATTTCAACGCTTGGCATATATTCTTTTTACTGATAACAACATGCTACAGCGGTTTTGTTCTTTGCATCGTTCAAGAAGCAACACTGGCAAGACAGCTCAAGAGAGCTTCGCATTCAAAGAGGAAATAAAGAGACAGGTGACCGCTACTGTAATAGAAACTGAGATATATAACAACATATATCATAACAAATTCAGTCTGTCTCAGTTCAACAACATTCAGCAGAAGTTGATTTAGAAAAAACAGACTGAAGTTAAAGGTTTTGTAACGGCTGTAACACTGTCTGATCTCCATGCTGCTTTCTACTGCTACTTGTTTGTGAAGTTGAAAGTGACCCACCAGAACAAAAATAACCACAAAGACAAATTCATCTACTAGCAATGAGAAGGAAGTCCATTACTTATTTTAAGCAACTATACATACATGTAAAAATCTGCATACACAGAAATTGCTAATTTCCTCTCCTCTGCAGGTGACTCATTGGGCAGCTCAGTGCACCTGGACCTGATGTCTTGCAGTTATGTGAGCCACGCCTGTCATCACTAGGCGTTTTCGGACCAAACAGCTTCAGGAACTTTTTGAGAGGAACTGCCCACTGAGGAGTTCCTGGTTAACTTAACACCTTTAAGTGCTTTTTTCTGTTTGCATATGCAGCGCCAATAGAAATCCCCTACGTTAGCTACGTAAAGTGGTCCGCAGATGGTATACCAACGTCACTTCTACAAGACTTACAACAACAAATGAAAGGCTAATGTTACTGTATTACTGCTTCAGAATATGGCGATAATATGCCATGAATCTCGTGCTACACGCCATTATTTCTCCGTGAAGATATGACAAAACCATGGGGATCTTGTTATGAGCTCTAGTTCATGTTTACCATTGTCTTTTGTTAGTTAATACAACTGGTTTTTTGTTTGTTTGTTTGTTTTTTTAAAAAAAGGATTGTCGACGTTGACTTCTGAGTTCAACCAATCAGTGTAATCTGTGCTCTTACTTCATTGTATTTCTTTATATGCTGTGAAAGTACCTGCTCTGGAGTTGGGGCTACAAAAGTTCCTCAAGACTGCATCTACGAACAATAATAGTTCACGGTTCCCGCCATGCATATGCAATAAAACTAGAGGTTTTTAGAATTAAGTTCCTCAAACCATGAAATGGTTCCTTTGGTCCAAAAAAGCCTGCTGACTCTCTCTGCTCTGTCCTCCCACAGGAATTCCGCGTTTGGTTTGGTTATGGTGCTTTAGTCTATTTTCTGCCATGTTTTTCACTTTAAAACACCCGCACCCACAACCTTTACGCTTACACATCACACATCACTGAACATATTTCAAGTGGCATTCTGATTTGGTACAGGTTAGGCTGCCTTGATAGAATCCTTTTGCTTAACTATAACACATGGTGTGTCCTCTTTGGTGTGGCCACTTGAGCCACATCATGACAAATGGTTTCACAGTGTTTCCACTGACACCTTTCTGTAAATGACCATTACAAGTAGGAATTTTCAAATCCTCCACAAAGTGACTTTAAACATAGGTCATTTTTTAAAATTACATGCATGCGTATATGTAGACAGTGGGACTAACAGCGGTTATCCTTCAATTATGTGTACAGCTGCTCAACATCAACAGAAGCAAACTCTTAATGACTGTCCTGTTTGCCAACCAAAGAGGAGAAAAGAGATTCTGGACGTTTTTGAAGTCATAGAGGTTTTTTCTGCTGCTGATTAACCTCTCTGCCTTTCACAATGCTCAGTGATTACAAGGTCTGACAGACTCGGAGCAGGTGTTAGTGAAGTGCCTTTCAGAGCATTAAGCACGGGTAATTTAGCATCTTTAGCAGAGCTGGTGGGCTCGGTCAGGACTTTAAAGTCTCAACACCTTCTACACAGTTCAGTGAAAGTATTTGTATTAAACCTGTTGAAATACAAACTCATCACTTGTGTTGAAAGATGAGACAGTTTTTGCTTTGTAGTCACACAACCCCCCGTGGGTATTTCATATCATATCGACATTTAGTCCAAATGGAGCTATGGACTCTTACCGTGAGAATGCTGTAGTTCCCAGGCCAGAAATCCCCATGTGATGTCACCACACCCGTCACTGCATCAATCTCAAAACGCTCATCCCCGTTGTCCTGGAGCTTGTAGGTCACCATGGCATTCGAGCCCTCATCATCATCCCGGGCAACCATCCTGCACACTTCCTGTTTACCTGCCTGGTGGCGCTGTTCAGGCAACTTGACGTGGAAAAGTTTATCAGTGAACTTTGGTCGATTGTCGTTAGCATCTAGGACTCGGATCACGACGGTGGCAGTGGAACGCAGAGATGGAGTTCCGTTATCTGAAACGATTACCTGAGAATTAAGAAGAAAGAGAGTTAACATAATAATAATAATAATAATAATAATAATAATAATAATAATAATAATAATAATAATAATAATAATAAAAATAAAACTTTATTTGTAGTGCTTGATGAAACCTTTTATGCAAAAAACATTTTTTCTCTTTTTCTGATAACTTGAGGTTTTCTCGTCACCCAAACTAATGATGACAAATGGAAAGTCATTTGGGGTGTGCAGTTTTGGAAATGTCCAGCTGTTTTAAAAATCAAATTTTTGTAGTCAGTTTTACGCAAAAATGCTAAATATGTTCATATTTCAGCCTTTGTAATAAGAAAATGTGCTGCCTTGTCATATCTGACAGTACATTACATCACTGTGGGCTTCCATTAAGTGCCTGAAAGAAACTAGTTTCACACCGATGCTGATGAAAAAGAAGTGCTATAAAACGCATGTAACACATTCTGCAGCCTATAGAACATATACATTTTATGGATTTACTGATACTCTGATCCACCAGGGCACTACAAAACATCTGGATTTGTTTTTCCCTGTTTGGATTCAATCCAAAGGGAAGTGAAAATGTTGTTTTTAAGAGTCTCACCTCGACACTGTGTTCTTGTTTATCCTCTCGATCCAAGGCTGAGAGAGTGCTAATTACACCTGTGCACCAACACACACACACACACACACACACACACACACACACACACACAGAGTGAGAAACAATCAATGCAGTGTGAGAGTCTCAGTCTTGGGAAATGAGAGTGCTAATTACTCCTAAACAAACAAACACAAACAGTTAGGAGTGTTACTGCCTCTGTTGTTGTAGGTGTGTGTGTGTGTGCGTGTGTGTGTGTGTGTGTGTGTTTGTGTGTGTGCGTGTGTGTGGCAGTAGTAAAGCTGACTGCACCTAAACAAACACATTTTGGTTTATAGATGTTGTTTCTGCTGTTGATTTTGTTGTTGATTGTGTAACCTTGTGTGTCTGTTAGTAAAGTAAAACCCCCTGTGTGTGTACAGTATGAGTGTGTTTGCCAATGTCCAAGAGTCTGAGTCTGACAAAAACATGCAAGTTTTCTGCCAAAACACTAAAACTGAACATGAGTTTATTCAATTTTACCAGAAGGAAATTTTGTCTTTATAAGATCTAAACAAACAAATCTAAGAGTGATAATAATAAATGCAAATTCGTTCAAAAAAATTAGAAAAAAAGATTAAAACACAAGATTAAACTAAAGAATTACCCACGCAGCACACCTCAAACTTTGATTTTAAATTTCCAGATATTTGTCATCAAAAACACATTTTGGAAAGACAAACCAACTGAACCAACCCAACAGGTCTATTACTAATATTAGGACAATTACTCTAAATACGTAAATCACTGAAACATCAGGTTGAGAAGACGATCAGAGACAGACACACTATGACTCAGGCAGCTTGGTGAATCAGCTTTTCTTTCTGTTTCTCCGACAGTTTGTTTGCTTCTGATGCAGAAATAAGATAAGTGGCTCAGCAGGTTATTTGGACATGTTTGGCAGCTGTGCAGCTGTTTGTGGGGAGCTTGTTTCTGTTGGGACTCCTCAACGTTTTCCACACTTCAGACCTGTAACCTGCCAGCAATGCTTGAATGTACGCTGTGACAATGTGGTCAAATTAAAGTCAAATTTAAAAATGGAGAACTCTTTCAAGTATTATACAATTTATTTCACTTATCAATTAGTCAAAGGAATAGTCATCAAGTACATAGTATACTCGTGTGGTTAAAAGGCATTTTTGTTTATCATATCTTTTTTTTTTTTTTTTTTTTTAATTAAGACATGTTTGTTTTAATTCCTTTCTTTGCTGGACTTGTTTAGTTTTGCTCTAGTCTTTCTCATTTTTGCATCAGTGAGTAAATTTCTCAGTTGGGCTTTTGACCTCATCTAATCTAATCTAAATAAATTAAGTGCAGTGTTTTAGGGCAGCTATTAGCTCTAATAGGGACATCAGAGAAACACAGGCAGACGGAGAGCTGCTAATGCTGCAGGCGGCATAATAACAGAGGTCACACGGAGGGGTATGTGTGTGTGTGTGTGTGTGTGTGTGTGTGTGTTCATTGTTGGTGTTAAAACATTACAATTTGTTGTGCACTGGTCTTCCATTGTTTATGTTTGTACTGTTTAATTATGAACTTGTTAAGCAGACAGTCAAGTGCATGAAGGTGGTATTATAGGCTGATATGGTATTGGTATCTGGAATGGATTAAAGGCCAGAATAAGCTTGAAATAGTTTGCATGAAGTGCAGTCTGAACACATCTGTAGACAAAAGTGTTCATTGCTGTTCTTACAGGCCAGTCATGAACCTGGCTTGAAAAGCCTTCAGTCACAGAGAAGGTGGAATGTGATAAATTTTACAAATGTGAATATGGGTGCTGTTTTCAAATAAAGGCATTCCTGGTGTTGCCCTCAGTTCATGGCATGAAAAGTGAATGAAGCAGCTGTGTAAAAAGTAAATCAGCAGCTTTACAGATAACTTCAAACACTGCCTTATTTCTTGACCCTGCAGATGTGGCCGGTGACAGTGTACAGTGGGTGTGACTGACCGATTTTCAGTTTAAGAAAATTACAAAAATTGTAGGATGCACCCCTCAATTTTAAGGCTGAAAAAATGTAGGACGATCGGTCATGCACTTTACTGAAAGCATAATGAGGGCCTTAAGGTTTGGGTATGCTTCATCATAAGTGCATGTCAGTTGGTCGATAAGCTTCTGAAACCAGCTCACCCCACACCTTTCTGATCAGACTGGGGGCTGCATCCTTACATAAACTGATATGATAATCACAATGCATTAAAAGTTAGTGTTTGAACTCTCACTCTTTCTTTATCCTTTAAACTTGCTGTAACTTTTCACACAAACAACTACGTGCAGCACTGAGAATGTCCTCCAGGGGAGTCTGAAAATGTGCTGTTATTCACGTATCCAAACTATCAACATCTGTTTTCCAACATGTTGTACCGGCTAGTTCTGTTCAAGTGTACCCCAACATTTTGGCTTAAGGGATGCTGAAGGAAGTGTACTAACAATGGACAATATAATTACTGTGTATCTGGCTGAGACTGATTTATTGTGAGAGACCTACAAAGAAGTTGAGAAAGTTCTCTCGCGAGGGAAATAAATCTGTCAAGAGAAGCAGGATCATTAAAGAGTCGGCCGCTGGCAAACAGCAACATGCTCCCGTTTCACCTTTTCCATGTTTAACTATCACAGCAGCACATGTATCCTAGTTTAACCAGGTTGAGTTCTTTTAGGGCCGATGGCCAGGTGTGCACAGGTGTGAAAATTGGGCAGAACTCCAAGTACAGTGCAACTTGTTTACTGTTTATAATCACAGCTTAACCACGCAGATCACCTCTGCGTCGGCTGTGACAGAGCTCTTAAAAAACAGAAAGAGAGCAGCTAAGTTCTCATAAGTCTGAAGGACAGCATTCTCTCATTTTAACTGTCAACACGCACACTTACTTACCACAATTGTTCCAAAAATGACAACATTCTGGATTTATTAGGGGTTGTGTAAACAGCACATTCCAAAGCTGGCCTCATTCTCCATGTGCATTTGTTTTTATCAAGACGTATGTAGTTTAGGTTTTAGGACCATTCTTCAGACAAGCATACTGTGCATTCAGAATATAAATCTCACTTTGTTTGAGGTTTTTTGCTGCAGTTTGCAACACACAGCCTCTTGCTGCTCTGTTCAGTGCAATGTCACCACACCAACTAACTTATGGTTAGCAAGACTGAGGTAAAGATGCATGAATGAAAAAAAGCCACATTGTGGTTGCAGAAGAAAAACACACCTACATAACATCTAAACAATATAAGAGTTGGACAATCTTTTTGCTATACGCTCAAAAATGTCCAATAAAAATTGAAGTTTTATGAAACAAAAAAACAATATGGGGTGGATATCAACAGTTTTTTGGGTATATTTAAATATCACATTGCCAACCTTTTTTACAAATGCGTCATCTGTTCATCAAGAGACAAAAAAGCAGAATTTGAATTAAATTATACATATATAAATAACTAAGGATGATGAACAATTAAAAAAAATTACATCTACAGAGTTTTTAGGAAGGTGTGAATTAAAGTTCTGCTTTTATTATGATTATATTGATTGTGGATTAATTATTTTCAAAATGTTGCTGGGTCCAGTATGATTTACCTCTGTCTAAGATGGCCATAGGCTTGTGAGCCAATAGTAAAGCGACACTGGCACAACATGGTATCTCTGCGTCTTCAGTGAATAAGAGTCTTTGTACTGATGATTGATTTGAAGCTGTCTATATGATCTTAAACTTTTTTATTACTTAGTAGCATTAATATTAAGTTTCCAAGACTTTTGTTCTAAAAAAATAATTGCAAGAAAGAAAGGGCCTGACTCACAGAAATGGACACAAATGTGATCATTGGACATGCATGTGCTCTCATTCATACCTTATTAGATGTCTTGAATAGATGACAAAGTTTACTTAACATGGACCCTAGTTACTATGTGGATAGTTAAAGAGTAATCATAGCTTCATTATATTATAACACAAGTGGTTTGAGCAGCAGAGTCAGCACCAATAATAAAATCAGCATCAATCAAAGCCTAAAAGACAGAGGGCCTGTGCTCCGAGTGGATGGACCAGCAGAACATAAAATTACCAAGAAATCCCTGAAGTAAGAAATCACTTTAATGACTGTGGCACTGTGTCTCTTCTTCATAGGAGTCGCTTAAGATTTGCGCATTTTATGGAGAAAATCTGCTGGAGGGTTTTTCTGTCAGACCTGAGAGAAGGCAGCAGACACGAGGAGGTGTGGGAGCTGTTCTTTGCACACAGACGTGAGGGACCTGAGTGAAGTGAAAGACACTGCTGAGGTTTGTTCAGGCCTTTTACGACAGTGCAAACAAGCCCTGCTGGGAGGACATCATTAGGACAGGTGGGGCACATTAGAAAGTGTGTTTTTGTCATTAGAGCAGACATGGGAATCAGGGGCAAAGCCGTGTCTTTCCCCTGTCGCCTGTTTTCACTCAGCCGTGCTGGACGGCTGTCAAAACTAGGTGAAGGTAAACAGTGTTGTGTGGCATGTCAGGGCCCAGTTTGTTTGTTTCTGCGTCTATCTCTCCACATTCACAGCCAGTCGGCTATACCGCAGTGGCTACCTTCCAGCTTTGCTTTTGCTTTATTGAATTCAGCCTTTATTTTACTCACCAAGCCCTGTAAAAATCTAAATTTGCAGGGAGACATCCTAAATTATGAGGTGTTTATGGGCAACATTTCAGCCATTTCAATGAGGGGAGGGAGGGCAACTCTCAGGCTCACAGACAGACAGACAGTCAAAGATATCAAGATTGCAAGGCAGGAGTCCAAATTTACCCAAGCTGATACAGAGGGGGAATTTCTCTGTTAAACTAAGAATACAAAATAACCTCTTCCATCCCAAATGTATGCAAATTAAGCCGTGTGCATAAACAAACTCTGAAAAGAAGCAAACAGGCCAATTCATCACTAATTGAAACAGCAAATTTACCAAGCTGGCACCCCTGGGCCTTTAAGTGCTCCCCATTACTGAATCACTATCTGATCTAAGATGGAAAACACTGTGCCTCATTTGCAAGACTTACTAGCAATGATGTCTCATCACTGCAAAGAGACAAACTGTCTCAAGGTGAGCTCAGGTGCAAAATGTAAAACTTGAAGGCGGTACAAAGCTTTAAAATTTTGAGTTAAAAGTATTTTAAAGGAAGTGAAACATTTAAGTTAATAAAAACTGTTTGACCTCAGTGATTTAAGGAAGACTTTCCCCCAAAATTAAAATTGTTATCAACTCAACCCCATGCCAATTAAAGTTTAGCAGGTGAAACATGTAAAAGGATATAAATAACATGTTTTAAAATCAGTGTTGTACTTCCACAGGCTTGGATTACGCCAGACGAGCTGTGTGGAATCTTTTCTAACTTTGAGTGGTTGTTATTTTCACGATATAAGACAAGTTCCCAGCTGCTTTAAGTTTTTTCGTAGCAGTGATTTTGTTGTAAAGCTCCAAAAAATGTAGACTTAAAAACTTCACCCCACTGTTCAACAGGGGTTCAGTAGATAATGACTGAATCAATCTAAATTTGGGGTGCTGTTCCTTTTACAAAGCTTAAAGCAGGACAGAGAATGAAACAAGGATGAGATGAGGTTATTCTATATCTTGTCATCACAGTAATCCCATAAAAAGATCGAAACCAACAATATGTCGGTCTTTTATCTCACTGCTTTTCGAATTTATTGCCCTATCTGTGGCTCTAAGCCCCAGGCTCATTGATTCCTTCTAAGGAGTTAAATCTTTGGAAATGGACAGACAATAAAAGGTTTATTTTTAACAGCTGCTCACTTTAGTTTTACCAAACAAACAGTAGGAAGCAGTGCATTTGTTGGGGACTATTTTTAAGCAGTGGATTACTGCATATTTGGTACTCTTGTGGGCATTTGTGGCAGCAGGATGGTTTGTTTAAGACAGAGTAAACATAAACTACAATGTGTGTTCACAGTAATGAAGAAACATGTCAGTCAGAGCTTAAGTGTGGCTCATTAATGATGATGTTTTTGAGGAAGAGGATATTTCAGGTTTTGGATAAAAAATACTATTATATTTGGCTTGGTATTTCCATGGATTTGTGGGGCATTAAGCAAAATGTAGAATCCTACATATAGAAAATGTTTTAATGATAAGCAGTTCTTGGGCTGTGGCTTGTGAATGTCAAGTAAAAACAGAAAGTAAAGCATGACAACAGAATTAATCACAATCAGTTTAATGATCTAAAAGGATTTGAGATACTTTGAGGAATTTGCTGTTGCAAAGTGCAGGTGAATTGGGCACATTCCTGACTTGCCTGGCCTTGTAGGCAAACAACTTTCTTTGTGCCGCACATAATGAAGCGTACCCTGAAGTTATATAACGGAGAGATTCTGATTTTCAGGCGTTTTGGTAATTCGGCACACCCTTGCTCCCTGCACAAACCTGTTATCAAAATCAGACAACTTGTTCGACAGCTCAAGTTTGGACTTCGCTGCTGAGACTTTATCAGCTAATTCTTCAAGGTTAAGTCAGACA
>JAQFJA010000026.1:25403165-25417158 GCA_029874485.1 Naso brachycentron | reverse complement strand
TAAATGGTTAAATCTCTACATCCATAAGACGCTTATAGAGTGCCTAAGTCATGTCCCTCTACTTCGGGCCATGGGACCTTAATTCAGAAAAAAATATGAATGGTAGTCAATGGAGAGGGAGAAATTATTTTCTGATCCCATTTGGCTTGTGCCCTGAATTACACATATGATAGTTGGCAATATAAAAGATCATTTTTTCATGTAAAGAAAGTTTAATTTTGTCATCAAACAGTAAAGTAAAACGTTTTTTGTGACACAGCTCAGTGAACTACATGTCTCGCCTGGGACATTATACGTCATCACTACAGACGTGGCCGTCAGCTTGGCAGATTTCGCAGCGTTTTTCTAGGGGAAAAGTATTAAAAGAGGTGGAATCCATTACAAATCAGGTCATGTTGAGAGCTGAAGCTACTCAAAGGGGGAGTTAGTTCCATATGTCAGAGGAGGGAAAATGTTATGATGTCAGTTACATGACTGGTGTTGTGGTCTTTATAATTACGCATTTTACGCAAGTTAATACATCGATGCGTGACAACAAACATGGACTTTCTTCACAGGAAAATATATCATTTTAATTGATAAACATCATATGTGTAATTCAGGGTACAAGTCAAACAGGATCAAACAATAATTTTCCTTTCCCCTTTGACTTCCGTTCATATTTTTTCTGTACTAAGGTCCCATTAGGTCCACCGGAAGGGGCACTGACTGACTTTTTCTAAAAGATTGTTGTTTTTCTTTTCGTCTCAACAAAGCTTCCTCTAACATCTCTCTCCTCCCCCAGCACCCAGTGTCTACAAGTTTTATATGTTACTGTTGAGAGAGACTCCGGATAATTCTTCAAGCTTTAGGCTACAATAACAGAAAATTTTACTGTTTGCTGTAAAAGCTGTAAAAACTGTGGTGGTGCACCACTGTGGGCAGTCATAAAAATTCGATGTGAAGTCACATTCTGAGGATGGGATTCAAAGTAAGAGTGGAAACAAACTGTGAAAAACTGAACATAAAACTGCATTTGGACTTAACAGTATTTGTTGAGATTTGGGTTATTTTAGTGACACATTTAGGAAAATAGACTGCAGTAACATAATAAACCATATTACACACTAATATTTACAGAGTTCTCCTCTAAAGTGCCATACTGTAAAATACTGCACCCTGCATTTCACTGCATTTTCTCTCTCTCATCAGAGCTGCAGTCAGCAGGGTTAGGTCATGTCATGGGTTGAGTGGAGGGGTTGGGGGTGTCCTTTCAAGTTAAACTTCCCCTCCACACACACACAGACACCCACACCCGAAGGGTCACTCAGGCCTCACAGCACCATAATAGCATAATTACAGGGTGGGTCAGAAATGCCTCAGCAGCATTCCCTGTTAGTAAGCTCAGCCTGTCAGTCATTCTGACGGTTCGTTTGGACCTTACTTAATGGGATGGGTTTCTGATGGGGTTTTCTAACTTTCAGTCCTTTTTCCACTTCTTCAGTTTCGTATTTGGGTGAATTTCTGCAGCTTGCACTCAGTCAGACAGTCATTTATGCAATAAAACAATCAGTCTGTCAGCTGAAGAGGCCTATTGCTTTATTGCATGAGAGTAACATCCATCTATCCTTTCAGCCATCCTTCCAGTCCAAATCTAGATTTTATCTCAACTACTCCAAACAGCCACATGGTCATTATTAAGTCTCAGTTTCTCCTAAATTGCCCATAGGATGAGTTAAGAAGCTCTCAGTCCAGACTCAATGGTTTGCACGTGCTTAACTGTAAAATGTTAGGATTTCGTTGGAAACTCTTTGCTTCCAAAAACTTCACATGATAAGAAAATGCATCTGACCTAATCCTACTTCAATAAATTATACTTCTTTATTAAAATATATGGCTTTTTTTCCAGGGTAAAAAAAAAAAATTATCTAACATCTAAACACTTCATTGCCTCAAGCAACTCTCAGGTCAAATGAGGTTCAGAAAAACGGGTAAGGCATTTTCTTTTCACACCGTTTACGAAACAGCTACCTGTGTGTCGCTTTCCATAATGGAAAGTAACTTTAAATAAATGAGCTGGTCCCCATCCTTTAAGCTCATCTTGGCAGTCATCAATCACAAATATCATCATTCATTTCATTGCAAGTTATTGGAAAAAGAGACAAATGCTTATCAATTCTTTACCTGTGTCTTTGTATTACAAAGACATGACAACATGCACCATCACTGTAAAAATATGATTGAGTAATTTTAATTTATTTATTTTTTCCACAGAGAGGAAATCGGCTTCAGCAGAAAAGAAAAAAAATAAGAGAAGGGAGGGACTCTTTGACCATATCTTCAACTGTCAAGAGCTACGCTGCATGCTTTGACATGTGCCTTCACTGCTGCTCTTCACCTCCCCTCCCATGCTAACACTCCCAGCTAAAACTGTCAGAAATGAAAGATTATACATCCTTCATTAAACTCTAGTAACAATTCATACGTTCAAACGTACACATACACTCTATCTTTTCTGTCAAATAAAATAGTTTGATTGATTACTTGACATTTCAAATATCTCTTACGTGTTTAAAACACATTATCCGCCATGGAAAGCTCGCATGCACATTGATGCAGCATAATTACAACTAGAGAACATAATAAAAGAAACAAAAGGTGCATAAAGGTTATTCTTTTTCAGCAGTTATCAGATTTTTGATTTGTAAGAAAAACTGTTCTGAACTATACATATAAACAATTCTTTTCTGTTTATATGTACTCCTGGGTAGTGTTTATTAATATTGCAATAGTAAATAGTGGTGTTATCCTTGACAATACACAGCAGTGGAAGTGGAGTGAAGCGGCATGCATGGTGAGTGACAAGGAAAACTTACTTCAGGTCCAGTTAGGCAACTCTTCCAGGAATATCCGTATCTTTTCTTCCCTCACACTTCAGGGATTTTAAAAATCCTTCGACAGGCCGGCAGCAGCCTGTGTGCTCCCATAGCGGTTTGGTGTAAAGTCCATGGAAACAAGGAGAGAAGACACACACAGAAACACACATACAGAGTTGAAAGAGTGTGTTTCAACTGCCGTCAACTTTAACTTAAGCGCCTTCAGAGGCTCTGAACCAAAGCGCTGCTGAGACATCTCAACACTCCCTCAGGAGTCCCATCTCCACCCACTTCTCACACTGTCCCTCCTCTCCCCATGACACACACTCACACTCACACACATACACACACACTCCATGTGCCCAGATTGTGAGTTGTGCCCTTCCCTCCCCCACCCCCAATTTGCCTGTGGACTCAGGCCATTGGGCCTCAGCCAGGACTGTGCTTCTTGGGCGTATGTGTAGGTGTGTGTGTGTGTGTGTGTGTGTGTGTGTGTGTGTGTATAGAGTCTACTGACACCTTAAGCCTCTCTGCAATACCTTATGTTAATGCAATGCAACAGCATTCTGAACCTTTTCCTCAAAGCAGCTACAAAAATTTATAAATGATAAATATTATTAAATGAAATGAATGAATGATGAATGCCAGAACAAAGTTACTGTCTAAGAACAAAGCAAAGCACGCACACACACACACACACGTGGGTCAACGGCTTCACATGACACTGAAAGTTGGGGAAGCAAATTTATGATTTTGTATTCTGTACATTTTATTTGTGTAGTAAGACAGAATCTTACTGGCAAAAAAAGGTCATGAATTTGTGACTTATGATACAAATACATAATTAACTGGGGTAACTTTCTGGGGTATGGAAGGAAGCTCTCTTGGCCTTAAAACAATAAAACCCACAACCCTATTAACTGACAAAAAAAACAAACTAACTTCAACGGGCCATCTGTGACACATGTGGGACCCTCAGGGAAACCAACAGAACTCCAGCAAAAAAATATACAATTTAACCAAATAGAAAAAATTAATTAATTAATTAAAATATTTACCCCCGATAATATCCATCCCTGTTAGCCCAAAGTATCACAAACCCTCACTTGGCGTTATGATCATTATATGATACTTTTCACTGGGTTTCCCCAGTGAAGTTTTATAGATACTGGCTGGCAAATCATCCGTATCTCATGACACAGTGTCCACAAAAGCAGGTCCAGACACTGAGCGACGTTGCCCTTTCATACTTTTAGCAGACAACCTTACATTGACAGGGTATAACCACTTGGGTTTAAATGAGATGTGTCACCTGTGTAATGCATGCAGGAGACATGATGTGACACCTACAAACTTATTCATCATGACTGTTGTTGCAGTGACTGAAAACTGTTGACCCACCCAAAAAATGTCACTTTACTTCATTACAGCTAACCCAAAACT
This sequence comes from Naso brachycentron, assembly GCA_029874485.1. NCBI lineage: Eukaryota > Metazoa > Chordata > Actinopteri > Acanthuriformes > Acanthuridae > Naso > Naso brachycentron. Next base: position 25,412,860 of record JAQFJA010000026.1, on the reverse strand, counting down.
ATCAAATAATCAAAAACATCCTCTCATGAGTGGAGATAAAAGTATATACTACTTTTATGACATGAAGGAGGGTGTGAGGTCGTAACTGAGGGTCCTCCACAAGCAGAGACACGTCCCATCTATTCTAGATTACACACACACTTCAAAAAGTTCAAAATTTGGAAATGACTCTTCTGTCGTTGGTGTGGTCCTCAAAACTACGAAAAGTATGACTATAATGTATACATTTTTTGAACATAACAGACATAAACTGAGAAACGCCATTTTTTGATTCCAAGGTGACATCTTCAAATGTCAAATTTAGAAGAGTAGCTAGTTCACATATTTGGGAAACTGCAGCCAGAAACTGTTTGGTAATCTGTTTCTGTGTGATTATCGACTAAGTGGGTAATTGCTTTATCTCTAACAAAAACACATTTACAGTACATTTTAAACAAAACATGTTTAGGCGTTTAGTTAATTGATTAATTAAAGGTGAGATGAAGTGATAAGACCATTTGGCATCTTTCTTTTAGTTTTACTGAGCAGTCTGGGTGTCACCATGAGACTCACCAATCACCAATCTCATCTTAACCTAATGGAGAGGGGTCATTAGCTGTAATGGTTTAGTATTTGCAGCAGAAACTAAACAGCTTTGTGTTGTTGTTTTTGTTGTGAAAACACGACAAATGAACTCACAGCATACAGCTCTCTCACTCCTGGCCTCGGGTCATGCATGTGGTTAGGACAGAAAGGGAGAATAATGCGGGCGGTGGTATGTAATCTATAGTGCGTGACTGAATTAAGAGGCATTAAGTAGTTTCTGACTCACCTAGATTTAAAAAGCAAAGAATTGCAAAACAACTGACAAACCTGAGGCTGAGCTTGTGGTGGCCTGTAAAAATCACTTGATAACTAATACATCAGATTTAAGCAGTAATCCAGCACAAAGGTAAAATAAAGAGCTAATTCATCATCACGATAAAGACAGGAATTAAAATGAAGATTTGTCATTTGTTCGTGGTACTGTCTTCCATCACTGTGCAGAGAGAAATACACAAAGGGGCGATTGTTGCATAGAAGCCTGATCAACAGCCAAATAAACCTGCTGCAGATGCTGCGTATTTGACTCATTTGTGCAGTGGGGCAGAGAAAATCTTGTTTAATACCACTTTTATGTTTATGCCAGATGTCCTTTGACAGAAGAACAGATTTCTTCATTCTTCAGAGACCTCAGAGACATAACAGCAGAGGCTGTAATTCCTGAACTGTATGCTCACTCTGAATGGTTGGTAGACCTTAAATTAACTTCAACCTCAAAAGCTTTTTTTAACCTCAGATGACACCAGAGTTGGGTAAACTTTCCCTAACGATGAAGATTTGAAAATGTAGTTAGGAACTCGAAAACAAGACAGCAGCAATTTTTTTTTCATATAAACTGATAGAAGCACTTTCAAGTCATTGATCACAGAGCTATGGCAGAAAAAGACCGCAAAGGGACAAAAAAAAATCAACTTAACAGTCAAAAAAATCATATTTGGTTGCGAAAAAGTGGTATATTTAATGGAATGTAATCTAACATTTTTGTTACTGGTGTAAAACATATTCTCAGATTATATCAGCTCACCCAGACTTTTTTCAACAGCATAATCACGATCACAAAAAAACTAGCCCACGTGAAAACACTGTACCCACTCTCAAGGAAACACCTTCCTTTCTCCCAGTGATAAGAGAACCTGTCAGCAACAACTCAACCACTACTGGCTGTATGCATCATGTTAAATAAATAAGAAATGCCTGGAAAAGTTGAAGCTGAACCCCGTCAGGCTAACATTCAGTCAGCAGGTGGGCCCCAACATGACATTAAGACTTAAAAAAGGCCTAAAGGCTGCCAGAATCCTCCATACTGACAGAAGTTCCAGTAGCTAAAAATGAAGCAAAACTTCTCAGCAACCCTTTTTGCTCTATTAAAAAAGGTCTTTACTGACAGGAAGTCATTAACATTTCCTCTGCTTACATGTAGGAGCAATGTGTTTACACTCCTCTAGGGGTGTCAAAAGGCTTTTGGGAAAATATAGGAGATCGTCTCCAAAATGTCAGTATTGAATACTGTGCTATCACATTAAAGCTCAGAACAGAAGGAGAGCAGAAGCTTCCCTGCTGCTCCGTGTCCAGTATTTCCAGGCCAAGATAGAGAGACCTTATGACACAGTGGAGAGAGAATGAATATGTGGGCCTGTGCAGAGGAGTGTGTAGAATAGCAGAGAGGAACATAAAATATATGATGTAGAAAACAGAGAGAAAAGCATGGAAAAAAGGAATGTTAAGGAGGTGAACAGCAACACAGGGCTTCTTTCCTGCAGCATAGAAAGAAATGCATCGTGGGAGGATGATAATGGTGGATAAGATGAGAAAAGGAAGGTAGGAGAGGCAGTTTGGAGGCAAAAGTACTTTGAGTACTGATACTCTAAACCTAGATAACAATAAGGAAACAACATTTTAGTTTCAGGATGGTTTACATTCACTTTGTGACGTTCAAAGTGAATTTTAGGACAAACCTGAGACAGTGGTGAAAAAAGTGAGACTGGAGTCCTGGATGAGGTGCAGAGATAGAAAGATATAGGTGGAGTCGGAGTAGATAAGAGGAGGTGGAGTTAAAAACAGCAGTGAAATTAATCAAAAAAATGTCTGTAAGATATAAAGGGACGGACAGAGAAGTGGAGGTGATAAATGGGCATACAAGAGAAGGGGGGCAGATGAACAGAGTGAAGAGAAAAGGAGGGAGGAGGTCTGCTCTAGAAATAAACACCAACAGAAGGTGGGCATGAAGCCACCAGCAGCAGGTGAACCTGAGCAAAGAGCAGGAGAGCCTGGAGGAAATGAAGGCTAAAATCCACCTTATGCAACCCACTGCTGCTGTCTCATGCTGTTCAATCCATTCTGCTCAACATTCACTTTTACACTGGGGGTCATTCAGCTGACGCCTCTGTCCTGACTGACTGAAAGAGGAACAGAATGTCCCGGCAATTTGAAACATCAACACTTAAATGTCAGATTTTGGTATTTGTCCTTCACAATCAAAGAGTTCCCACTTATTTTTTTATTGTTCTATATTCAGCTGTCATAAAATCACAAATCCATCAGTGAAGTGCAAACACAGACCAATTTCAGTCATCATAAGAAAGGAAATAGAATTTGGTTAGCATTTAACAATCACATAATAGAGAGTTTGTCCACTCTACACTAACCAAAAGTTTAAGTACATTAAATTTAGTCCCACTGATCAAACTGAGTTGTAAGGTGGAAGGAAGTGCTGTGGAGAAATTGGGACATTTTGAAAAGGATAAATTGGATTTTATTGTTTCTGGCACAGCTGTAGAACGTGAGAGTAAACCAGTTTTTCACCACATTAGACTGGTTGCCAGTTGTGGCAGCAAAGGCAGCTGAAGGCCAGTGTGACAAGGCTTAATGAGTTATTGAGCTATTATTGTGTTACTTTATTGCTACTCTAACCAGCAACTTAGAGGAGTTGGCCTCTGTAGCTTAAACTGGGACACTGCACTGACTGGTCCCACGAGGACAGAAACACATGCCCACGCACACACCCCCCACACGCAAACACAGGCTAAACTGTTGGTGCAGTGCTGCAGGCGTCAAACCACAACCTGAGTTTATACAAACATGAAAAAATTGTATTTCGAGTCCAGGCTTGCCTGTGAGATTTGTGTATCAGTTAACTTTCAAAAATGTATGGCTCTTTTTAAAGAAAATAATCACAACCTTCAACTGGATAGTAAGTGTGGAGAAGATCAGCACAGCTGTACAGGTTGAAGTCCACTTGCGGAAATACTTATTAAATTGACATAAAATTCAAGTTCTCACAACTACTTGTTTCTCTGCTGACTGAAAAATGACGCTGGCAGGACTGATCTGTCACTTGCTATTGATATATTTGGGACAAGACCAAACAACCCCCCTTCTAAACAGATGTCAAGGAACACAAACACGTAAAACTTAATGAATAAAAGTCAACTAAATGGCAGTTTTTCCTTGCTTGCCAGGTTACAGTTAGTATGGTAACATGCTAATATTTTATGTAACATGAATTTCTAGTGTCTTAGCATGCTACGATAACACTGATCTCAAAAGAGAGCTGAATCTGACCAGAATGAAGTCATAGGTTTTGGTTTTGTTTTGGTCAAGGGAAAATAGACTCGATGCTGACCCGAGACCAACGAAACACACAACTTTGAAATGACATTTCAAAACAATGCAACTGGAGCTCCCGTCCTTCCTCACAATCAAGCAGAATAGAGAAACCCATCGTCCGAGCTGTGTCGAGTGTGAATGCAGGGTCAGGGCTGCATCCAGCAGTTCAGCTACGTCCTGTTCATGTTCCACCCTGTCGCCTGTAGATCGATGGATAGTGAAAGGAAAACTGTCGCCACATGTTGACCAAACCCGTCTGCAGGTGCAGTAATGGACTAAGGCTGCAGGGCCTTGAATAGTCCTCAGCTGACCTTTTCACAATGTGACAAGGTGTCTGTCAACAAATTCACATCTTTGCTCTCTCTCCTACGAGGAATTTGGGGTCGGGAGAAGGACATCAGACCATGGAGAGAATAAGTAAACAGTGTAAGTGTATGGATGAAAACACTGATCTAAAGCCTCAGATTTCTGAGCCTATTTTCTCTTTAACTTAAATGTTGTCTTGCGTATGATTATTTAATTTAAGTGAAAGAATGATATCATCTTGTCAGTCACACCACATTGTGCCGCTTTCTTTCCAGAACTTTGGTTGATGTTGATAGTGTTGGTTGTAAGTGATGCACAGCTTAGTGCACACTTTACTATCACTCCTGTGACGATCGACTCTAAACTCCCATAAGATACTGAGTGATAAAAATCAGGGCAACATCAGACTGAATTCCTCTAAACCAAAGCATATCCTGATGGTCATGGTATATAAGCTTAGCCTCCTGTCTATTTAGCTTTTAGATTTTTCAGTGTGTAAATAAACTAAGATAAAATGCATGAACAAAAAAAGATGTAAATGACTTATGTCAGCAGGCATGTTCTAAATACATACATGGCCCTATACTTGATGCGAAAAGCAAATCAACCAATCAAGTGTTTCACCACACTTTCATCAAATCAAGACTTGCAGTTAATGAGTTCTTTCTACAGTATATCATATTTCTGTGAGCTCCCCCACTCCCTGAAGGTTGTGCAGTAATAACCCCCATTGGGGTAGCTTTGATTTACAGTGTTTGCCTCCACCTCACTTAACGCCTGCTCTGGCCGGCTGATAAGGATCCTACAAGCAGCAGCAGGCTGGAGTATTCTTGTTCTCACAGCATGAAAAGGAAGCTTCCTGAAAAGACAGAAACACTATCTAAACACATCTATTCAGGGAGAATTTGAGTTTTGTCATAAATGTAGCTTCACTTTCAGTGTGGTTTGATTAGGTACTCATAGTAACATGTCCCCTATTTAAGTGTTAATAAGGCCATCACCAGTTTTAGTCTTGGCACCTCGTTATAATTTAGTTTCAGACTTTTGACAAAACAGCATTAGTTTATGTCAGTTTTTTGTCATGTGGTTTTTGCTCATATTGGTTTTGCTCTACGAGGAGGCTGAAATTGAGGGTACATCTTTATTATGGGAAGTTACCATGGTTACAAGTGTCATTCTCACTCACTGCAAGATAAGTAGAAAGGGGGCTATTTTAGCCTGGTCCCAGACCAGAGACTGTGCCAACTCCACTGAGTGGACTTGATTCTCTTCTTGGTCTAGGATTGCCTCCACTTTGAGCGATATTAGAGGATGGCAATTAGATTTACCGTCCTCATTGTTTGTTGCTTTTTTTGTGATATTATTGGGACTTTTATGTCTTTATTTTTTAGATAGGACAGCTGAAGAGTGGACAGGAAGCAGGGGAGAGAGAGAGAGAGGGCATGACATGCAGCAAAGGGCCACAAGGTGGAATTGAACCTGTGGCCGCTGCAGCAAGGACAAAGCCTCTGGATATGGGGCACCTGCTCTACCAACTGAGCCACTTGGTGCCCCTGCTTTTTTTTCCTTTAAAAAAAAAAATCATGCAAACTGTCTTTATGTTGCAAGGGGGGCATTTCGCTTACTGTGGAATGAGTGTGGGAAGAAATCTGGCTATCCAAAAATGACTCCACAAGCTGTTAAATAATCACCTAGATGTTGTTATATTTTGTTGTGATGAGATTCTGACCCATCACGCATCACTGAAAGACACATTTTTCCTAAAAATCACATCATTTTATCACCGTGAGTGGAAGTTGGACAACAATGCTTCGCTGTCTCCTCACAGCAGAGCTGGTACAAAGCATCGGTGCAAACACACAGGTCACATCAAAGACACCACATACAACCACATTAAGCATTTTTCGTCCTGTAACGTAGCTTTGTAGGTTGAAATGTCAGATATTTCTTGACGACATCTTTGTCCTGCCTGTGGCTCCCCACCCCTGGCACTCATTGGATAATCATCTTTTCAGCAGGAAAAATTAATGTTTCAAAGTGCAATGTTAGACCAAAACAATTAAGTCCACTTAGTGGAGTGGGCAGAGTCACGGATCAGGGTCCGGGCTACTGCTTTTTACTACTGCTTTTCACGAATACTTGCAGAAAAAATACAATGGATGAGAAAGCAAACCAATAATTTATCTATTATTTTTGAACAAAACTTTACAGGTTTTGCAGAACAACCTTTGAAAAGTTAAAACTACCTAGGGCACATTAGACTGACTCTCACGGATTTGGATGTGATGGACCTTCAAAAATGACCTTCAAAAAGGACTGTGTATCCTACAGTTTTGAAAGAATGAGCCAAAGGAAGAAAGCACCATATAAATAGCTGACTGACGACACTTCAAGACCTGTGGTAAAATGTAATTAGCTCTTCCCTGAGCAAAGGCCACAGTTTTCCACCAAATGCCAATCAGTTTTATAGAAGTGTGTCTGAATTTGTGAAACCCTGCTAACTAACAACCAAGCAAACAAATTAGAGCAAAACCAATACCTTGACAGTGTGTGTTGGTGTAAGTGTGCAGCTCTGAATCATATCCTCAAGGCCATTGAGGCCCTTATCAGACAGAAGTCTCATGTCTCTGCAGGTTCATCACTTTGCTCCCTCCTAACACGCTCTTTCAGTTGTTATCATGTCCTCGCCACGGCCTTGTGCTCCTCCACAAGACAAGAAACAACTAACCTGCATTTCAGCCACCTGGACATACACTGTTTCTATCTGAAAAACTGCAGAGTAGATGCAAAATATTTCAGCTGATAACTGCTATCATGGGCTGATAATATTATCATTTGTATTCTATTTGTAAGATAACAATTAAATGCTTGCATCCCAAGATTTTAAGGGTAGAGTCAGTAGCATTTTCCTAAACAACTAAATATAGATTTATACAAAATGAATCCTGCTAAATCATCACTTATGGGGTCCTAGACATGTTTGGTGGTGACTGTGTTTGCAGAGCCCCTGCCCAATGTCAGTGTTGTGTTCACAAGCCACAACAAACAATGACACAGACTTTACAAATGTTCTAAAACGTCTTCAAAGGGCAGGGGCCTCTGAAAAAGATTTAGAGCACACAAAAATATGACTCTGCTCAGTGCAAGTTTAATCAAAGACTAACTAGCCCTTACGGAGAATCATGCAGTTTTTACGTTAATCAAGTTCGAGTTTTGTGGGCTAGAAATTCGCAGCGTGTGATTTCACAGCACAGGCAAACAGATGACATACTGATGTTTTTTGCTTTGCATGGGTTCACACCTTATTGGGGCTCCTACAAGACTGTTGACAGTGAGGACTAAATCTTTTGGAGTGAAACTCTGCAGCGCTGCTTCAAGGCTTTAAGGTCAAACTCTGAAAGTCTGTGATAGGAACAAAAGCATTGTTGTTTGAGAACAACACATCCACTGTGACACAAGATAGCTGAGCTTTGCACATTTCCCCTCACGATAAGAACTCAGCCGAGCTACAAAAAAACCCCAATAAAGTACATGTTTTTTTGATCTCCTCCTCTCGGCTTTTGCTTTACCAACACAATGATAACATTAACCACACTCACAGTTTAAATAGTTCAAACACACCAAACACTACTGGTATTCTTTCCTTCGTAAAGCTCCCTATTTTCCTTTGTGTGTAATGGAACCAACACATTCTGCTGCCCCATGTTTTGGCTGCAGTTTGTGTGTTTCTGATTTTTTTAAGCAACTTCAACACCACAACTGTGTCTCAGAAACAATACCCCTAAATCTGTTTAAAACCCAAAACAGCAAAGTTTTAGTTTTAACCCTATACCAGCATCACCTTTTAGTTCAGCCAACACTTAAGTCTAGAAAACGAAAGTTGATTATAGCAACTGGAGGCCAGTTTTAAATATATTTTGCACAACCCCCTAATGACTTAATTAAAAATTTTAACCTCACCATGATACACTAAACCACATGCACAGAAACCTCAGCTTTCCAGTTTTATGTCATGAAACACTTTTCTAATCCTGTAGAGCTGTATGCAATCATGATTCATTTTAATTTGATTGAGTCTTAGGTTTCCACCCAGATAATGCACTTATTTTGCACTGTCCATCTAAAGAGTGTCATTTCTTCAGTTAAAACAATTTTAAATTGAAGTCCCTATGATGAGCCTTTAACTGGTTATGAAGCAGTTTCTTTTTGCTGCAAAACCAATTGCCCCCACTGGGGGCATAAAAAGAGTTGAAGTTAAAGTTGAAGTTGAAGTAAATTTCATATCGATGCCTCAAATCTTACCTTCATCTGCAAATGAGACCATCGGCCAGGAGAATGGAGATTACTATCCTGTCCTTTACAATGCCTTTGCCCAGTCCACTCAGTCGGCAGAAACACAAACGCTTTACGGCAGACAGGACCAGAAGAGATGATTTGTTGTTAATGAGAATGATTAGTCTGCTGTTTTCTTTTTTTACTCTCTATGGTTGGAAACAGAAGGATGTATGTCTTAAGATGATTTCAGTATTTTGTGTTTATTCCTGAACTGGTAGTGTGCAAATAAGTGACGTGTTCCGTTTAGCCCAGTCTCTTCAAAAACAAACGCTTGCTTTATACAAAATCTTTATGAAAGTATGCAGTACCACTTTTGTCCACAAGGGACACTACAGTCATCACAAAATGAATGTACTTCAGAGGGTCTTTCCGTTAATAATGCCAGTGTGCATAAATTTACCTATTCACTCATGCAGCCTAACATTTAGCAATGTTATCATTCATATTGAGTTGTGTTTCGGTCCATTTAATCCATTTAGGTCTAATATTTTTAGAGCTGTTTTGCTCTCAATCAAGCCCTTACACATATATTCAGCGCTACAGAGTTAAATGTTCCACTTTTATTCCTCATCTAGCCATAAATTTTGTCTGTCTTCAATTTGGTGCCTTGTGGGTAGCATACAATGTTCTAAATGGTCCATTGTGCAGGATTTAGGGGATCTATCGGCAAAATGGAATATTCAAAATTATGCTTTCATTACTATATAATCACCACAGGTTATTTTAGGTCAGACAGAAAATCAAAGGCATTCAGGAGAGAGAAAAAGAGACAGACGGATAAATGTACAGTGAGGCTGAGTGTTGTGTATATTAGTCAAGCATAACTGTTTGTCTGAACCAGCAGATCTGCTGGGAATTTGCTCCTG
>JAQFJA010000026.1:25217111-25230315 GCA_029874485.1 Naso brachycentron | reverse complement strand
TTGTATAGAGGCAATTTGAGAATTAATGAATTTGTCATTTAATAAGAAATGCAGCCTCATTTCTTAGCTTAGGACTGAACCATCAAATTGGCACCTAACCCTTCACACACAAACAAAAAGCTGATTGTGCCATAAAAGTTGATTATGTTGAGATTTTTTTTTGCATGTATTTGCATTTCTGACAGCTCTCTATCCTAGAAACACATTTGGTGTGCTGTCACATCTCATCACAGATGGCAGCATGTTTTATGGCATCATTTGGATTCATTTTGGTGTTATGAAGCATAAAGCACTCAAGCATGAAAATGCAATTTTCCAACCATGTCGATAAACGCAACAAAGCACCAAAACTGTAAGTGAGAAACAAAGACCAAAACTCACGTTTATTTATCTTACTCAAAAGAGACAAGTGCATGACTGTAAGCTGTATCTGTAATGTTTTCGAGGGCTTTACAAAGTGAAAGATCAATAAAAATTCATCAATAATGTCCCCCACCTGTCCTTAGTAACATGGACCTCCTGCATCTTTGATTTCAACAGAGACGAACAACCAGCTGAGGCTTTAATGCCACAATGTGGCAGCAATTTTGGGTTCCGCTCAGGCAAGAATCTGCAGCCTGTTTCCTTTTGAGAAGCTCTTAATGTTCGAGGCTGTCGGGAAGGTCAATTTCATGGCCAGTTTGGCAGCAGGAAGTGTATTCGGTCAGGGTGTTTGTGTAAACAGCTCGTAATGGTTTTAGCCCCACCATGAGGCCTCTGCAGTGCACACACACACACATACACACACACACCTTTGCCCATACACTGTATACAGATACATCTGCACAAAATGTGCATCGCCACACACACATGTATACGTGAACACTTGCATTCTTCTCATTCAAATCCAGTGAAGCTTATAGACTGTATACAAATGAGACCTATTATGGCTGCCAAATGAGTTTCTCTAACAGCCGACTTTAACAAATGTGCTGCAGCTTCTGAAAAGAGCTGTGCTGGCTGTTGTTGTTCACCAATGTTGCATTTAAATTTGTGTGAAAGGCAGTTTGTATGAATCAATTATGGTTTCATGTTGGACATGTAGCATCAGTCTGTGTCTGCGTTCATCTTTTGTGCTGATAAACCCTTCTTTTGTCACATTAGAATTGCTTGCTTGAACAAATTAGTGTTGCACACAGAGAAAAACCAAGCCTGTTGTCAGTTTGGTCACTGGGTTAATTTAAAATGATGGTGCCGGAAAATTACAAACATGTGAAATTAATTTAAGAAGCTTAACAGAGAAAAAGATCCTCTGTTCCAGTCGCTTGTGTTAATTTAATTTTTTGATTCCAAAAAATTGGGAGGTTTTGTAAGCATAAAGAAAAACAGAATTAATTTGCATACAAATCAACAGCAGTTCTACAAAGTGTTCCTGAGCCCGTTTATCCTTCAGACAATATTGGGGTCAGAAAGCGGTAAACCTTGCCCGATCCCTGCTCGTGAACGACCGAACCTTTCAAGGATGCTCTGTCCATACCTACCATACGTTGCCAATGAACCCTGTTACCTGTTAAATGTTAACAGACATATGGTATATAGCTGGTGTTGGTCCCCGGGAGCCGTACGCTGGCTGCCCACTGCTCCTAGAATTAGGATGGCTCAAATGCAGAGGAGAAATCTCACTATGTTGTGATTGCATGACAATAAAAGAATAAAAGCGTTATAACAAACACGCAATTGATTGCAGTCTCACTTGTTACTTACACTTCATCCAGGACCTTCTTGCTGGAAGAGGAGAGACTTGTTTCTGCATGAATTAACTAAACATACAGAATGAGGGACGATTGATCATTTCATGTCATTTAATAGAAGGAGTTAATTTCAGAAAACCTAGCATATCCATTTTTCGACACAGTCCCCTCCAACATTTACACATAATAGTTCAGCTGTTGTAAAGCATACAGATCCCTTCCTTGTAGAAGTCGACATCATGGACCTCCAGAGAGACGTCCACAGCAGCGAAAATGAGCTCCGTCCACATTTGCATTTTTAAACAGAGTAATTTATCTCTGATGCTTCCATAGTGTGTGACCCACTGTAGCAAAGCATCAAAAGCCCTCCACATATCCAGGTCACCATGTTAGCCTCCTCCGCCTGGTTTCTCCTTCCAGTGCCACTAATGTCTCGTAACAAAGTCAAACTGCGGTCGGCACTGACAACTTCTCTCAATCACCCACTTGTACACCAGACTGAGTGATCACTTTTCCAGTAAGCCGGGATCAGATTATGTTGAGAAATGACTCACTTTCCATCAGGGGAATGTTATGAGGCTTCAGCTAATTCAATTACCCCTTTACAAACACTCATCAAGTCTGACCTGTTTGGCAGTGAAGAGGCTACAGGAGAGCAGCAGGTCTGATGCTGCTTATGTTGTTAATCGAGAAAAATAAGCTTATGTTACTGTTGCCACTCAATCTGTATAACAGTGGTGAATGTTTGCAAAACATCATGTGGCTTGGAACATCAGTGTTTTTTAAGATGCTGTTAAAATAGCAGGACAACGTGTACTTTCAGCCGAGCTGCGATTTGATCTTTACAAGCCCTTTCAAACTCTGCACCTCTGTTTATTTTTAGAGCATGCTGGATTTAAAATTTTCAATTTTCTGCCCCTACAGTTTGACCATGTCAGACCTGTGGTGCTTGTCGCTGTGTTCCTGGTGAGACCAGGATCTATTACAGCCACTGCAGCTGTCATTTCCTCTAGAGCATTGGTTTTCAGAGTGTGAGCCGGGCCTCCCCTGGGGATCTTCAGGGCACTTCAAGGGAGGCGTGGGACAAGACAAAGAAACGAAAGAAAAAACAACAACTTGAAAATAAGTTCCATCTAAGCTAGCTAACTTGCGATTCGTAACACACAGTAAGAAAGAGGAAAGGATCTGGTGCAAGAAAACGAGGAAGTACAACAACGACCAAAAGGCCTTTGAAAGTGCTCATCCCCTTCGCCTCCACCTACCTGTGTGAGTGCAGATTTTCTGCATCGACCAAAATTAAAAGCAAAAACTACTCAGGGCTACAGGTAGGGAATGATTTACGTTTGTTCCTTGCTGCAGTGCATCCCTGCATCAGCGGCCTTCGTGCATTAAAGACAAGCTCATTGTTCCTGTGGAAGTAGCTGGAAGCAAAAGATTGCCGACAGCATATGGAAAAAGATATTGTTTCCAAAAGTGTGTTAAAACGATTCTTTTAAAAATATGAATGTGTTCAAAATGTTAAATAATATATGAAAATGATAGGCCATACTTACAATATCTTAAAAAAGATGTTAAGAAAAGATGGAAATGTTTAAATATTCCAAAGATGTTAATAGAAGAACATGTTTGAAACGTTTTTTGTTTTTTGTTTTTAAATTGTAAAACTGACCGATTTATTATTACTAATTATTTCATAAAATAAAGGATGTTTATGCATTTATTGTTGAAATCTGTATTCATGCTGGAATGAAACATAATATGATTTAAAAAATAATAACAGTAATTATAGTAATAGTTTGGGGGGCACAGTTGCTTTTATGCTCTGGGGGGGGGGCCCACAGTCTTGCACTTTGAATACCTCTGCTTTAGATGAACTTTAAGACTGAAGGTGTGTCTGAAGAAATCATTTTCAGCCGGCTGAGGTTTAGGTAAAGGTATCAAAAGTGATTTGTTTAAAATACATGTGAGCTTTATGGTTGAATACATAACTGGTCCTTACGCAACAATCAACAGAGAATTGCTTACTTGCAGCCCCATCATGAGACTAAATGTTGGCATTACACCTTTCTGAAAACCTGACATATCTTTAATTTGTATTCTGCTTTGTATTATGTATGCTTAATGCACGTCATAACACATTTCTCCAACACATAGCAAAGTGACATCGTTCAAACTACATCAACATTAGCTGATCTTCATATTCAGAGGACGAGGGACGGTTGTGGCATTGCAAACTAGTACTGCTCATTTCAACTGAATAAACAGACTAAACTGAAAGAGACGTTTGTCAATTTTCCAGTCGTGTTTGTGGCAACAAAACTGGGTATTTTAAGCCAAAACATGATCTTATCCAAACTCTTACCAAGAGGTCCTTGTGCCTAAAATGAAACCAGACCATCTAATGACCTGTGGCCATCAGGGGGCACTCATTTACCCAGGTGAGAGATTACCTGGTCACTGATCAACAAGTATAAGATTCCTAATACAGGAAAGAAAGTTGTGTAATGTGAAAGGAAAACAACCTGATGACTTTGAAAGCTGTGCACTGAATTGACTAAGAATATTCATCTCTCTCTTCCTGCCCCTCCCTCTGTTTTCCCTCAGGTATTCTGTCCTTCACAACGGGAACCACATAGAGAGGAAGGCGTTGTCTCTGCAAACCCACACAGAGTACCACGAGTCCTGTTTGTGACCAACAACGACTCCTCAGTCACATCTCCGACAACCTCTGCCCTCACACAGTAGCCACAGAGTCGATAGAAAGAAAGACACCGCAGCCTCCACGAATCCAGCAGAGCCCCAGAAACCAGAGAGTGAAGGTGCAGCTGGTTATAAAGTTCAGCTCAAAGTCCAACCTGTGGTCCTTAAAGGTGGCAGGGACCTTGTGGACTGGAACAACACTAGTCCTCCATCTTTCTGTTGCTCTTTCTATCACTCTGGTTCTCCGGTCTGCAGAGACTGAGCTGTCCCAGTCGGACTGAGTCAGAACCAGAATGGGACTGTGATCCCATCTGCAGGCCCACTGGTGACTCGTCTGTAGAGAACCGGCAACTTCGCTCAGAACCTGAGATGTGATTTAATGACTGGGAGTCGTGGAAGCCAACTATCTTGCCAAAGCTCTTTGATATTACATACTAAGGACCTCTTTCTGATTATTCTATGAAATTCCCTGTTGTTTTGCAGTAAAAATTCAAAAATATTGACAATAGATTTGAGAAGGTTATTCCATGTAAAACAAGCATAATTAGTTGGAATAATAAGCTCTTAAAACATGAGTTATTCATGCAAAGAGGCACAGTTGAGAACAATATTTCTTTTGCTAACATCACACATTTAACATCTCGTGTCTCTGCCTGAGACACACAGCTGAAGCACCTGGACGTCCCCCAGGTCGAATCTCTCAAGTTTTTCTAAATCCTCACTTAGCTACAAGGAAAATATGGTTGCAAGGCCGCGTTCAATCCTTGACCTTAACTGTTGAAGTGCATTATTTTTATTAAGGCTGCACACTCACACTACATGTTTATCAGTTCACAGGCTCTGTCTGAGTCCTCATTTTCACACAATAAGAAATTAGAGGACCACATTGTGATGATACTGGAGCAGTGTGTGTGTGTGTGTGTGTGTGTGTGTGAAAGAGAGTGTGTGCGAGATTATGTTTGCAGTTTTTTTCATTCTGTGTGCTATGTGTTTTCATACTAGTGTGTGTCCAAATGTGTATGTGTCATTTTTTGGTTAGTATGTGTTAAACGTTCCTTTCCCATCATCCCCAGCTGTGTTGCCCCCTCTTTATCCCGATTCATCATTTGTTCCATCCATCTCTGCTCACCTTGGAGACCATGTTAAAGAATGTACTAGTAATATTTCCATGTGTTAATTCATGGAAACAGAGAGCACTAAAGCCAGCTATTTACCTGTTTACCCATAATGTAACCTTGACTTTTTCTCTAAAGTCAGTAAAGTTTATTGGCTGTCGATCTGACCATTCTCTGTCCTTTAGCACTTGTAGCTTAGACTTTATTCAAAAGGTCACTGTTCTCCAAAAATAATAAGTAGTCCATAAAACAAGCTCTAATCAACTCACTGTTAGCAAATAGGCAAAGTTAGCAACCAGTTAGCAAAGGAAGTAAAACATCTAGAGCCTGAAAATTACTGAGAAAGAGGTGGAGACCAAACCAGAGCGAGCAGGAGAAAGATCATCGGACATGTATACATCAGGGCGAGAGAAACATAACTTTAGCAAATATGCTACTGATTTCTAAATCATCAGCCTTAACACTACAAAATAGAGACACGTCAGGGCATTTGTCCGTCAGCTTATCCTGGAGCTTGCGACAGGTGGTGTCGGTACAAGCAGATTAGCTGTTCAACAACAGAGTGTCTGCAAGTGACACTGTCAGACAGCTCAAGATTGAGCTTAGACGTACCAGTTTACTCTGCTGCAACTTTCTCTGCAACTGTTTTGTCTCAGTTCAAATTGGATTTGAAGAGAGAGTGACAACAAACAAAATAAAATGCAAGCTGGAGCAAAAACAAGGAATGTAGGCTGCAGTGGAGTTGCTTCCCAATCAGTCTCATGCTACAGCTAACGTTAGCTTGTTAGCTCATTAGCAAAAGTTACTAACTGCAGCTTTAAGTTGATTAAAAGTTTACATTTCGGGGGATAAAATCTAGATGACAGATGAAAAATATAAACACACAGTGAACATCATGTCTTCCAGAGTCAAAGCAGACACAGAACCAGAAGTCAAATGTTTGCGCAGGAACAAACACAGCCCTCTCGAGCAGCTAATCAGATGAAAACACTGTTGAGCAGCGACTCATGGCACAAAGAAAAGCCAAACAGCTCTTGACTGGAGTCAGTGGGCAAGCGAGGTAATTAGAAATCCCTGCAGAGACGAGAACACTGACCCAGTTGTCAAGCCAGCCATGGTTCAGAGGACGAATTCAATCCAGGCTGACACTTCATAAATGACACCATCCCTCATGTACTCCAGATACATAAACATGAGCCTCACACGTTACAGCTCAGCCAGGAGAGAGTGAGACGAGGGCCAGGTGGTTCGGGCATGATGTGCGGGCTACAGTTGTTCAGCTGACTTAATTTCTACCATCATGTTACAGGAAAATCTTCATATTTTAAGCTCCAACTATTGACCCTCAAAATGAATGTATCAGATGGAAAATCAGTAATTTGAAGTCAGTTCCTGTAGTTAATTTGGATGATGTTACTCATTTTAATGCTGTTGAAAAAGAACCAACACCTTTTTTAAACTGTTTTGAGTTTCACCAGCCTTTTTCTTAACACAGCACGCTACTGAAGTTATCATAAAACATAAAGGTCCCATACAGCTGACTATGTATGTTGAATTTTTTGGGCTGTTTTAATATTGTTGAGTTTTGTACAGAGAAGCACACATGCATGTGTTTTTCTAACATGTTTGTTTTTTTGTGAACTCCTTCAAACTGTGACCTCTTTCATAAGTGAAGCATGAGCACTTTTTTGTGATTTAAGGAAGGATCAATTGAGGATCATTATAATAGTTAGTCTGTCATGTTTTATTCAACCCAATCACCAGAATGGATGTTGGCATTGTATGTTTCTGCCAGCCTCGATTACGTTATCACTTATGTTTCTTTACCTTGAAACTGTATGTTTCTTAAAATTGAAACTTTACGTCTCATTACAATGAAACTTAAAATTTCTTTATATTTCAAACTTTGGTTTTGAGTTGGGACAATGCCATAGTTTTGGTCTGGTTAGGTTTAAGCATGAAAAAAAAAAGCCCTTTGTGAAATGTCCCGATGCATCTTTGAAAAAGCAAGTTTTGTTGGCTGAAACAGGAACAAACAGTGGTCTCAAACAGTGTTGTGCTGCTGGCTGCTAAGCCACCACTATCCCCTCTTCCACCAAATGAGGAAAATCTAAAATACATTACTTTGATGCGAAGGCTATTGTAGAAACATTGACATGTCTGAATGTTAATAAAACATTGCAGAAACTTAAAGTGCCAACTCTTGATTCTGGCAAAGGGCTGCTTTTAATAGGATTTGGAGCAAATGGCTTCATCTTTTAAATGATTGAAAATCAGCACTGGAGACTTTAAGGTGGATTTGAATATTATTTATTTTACCATAGGCCTCGAAGTCCACTGTTCTCAAGATAATAAAGCAGATGACTTATTTTAATATCAAACTCCAATCGTGCAAATTATACGTCAGGTCCAGTTGTCTGTTGATTTGTCCCTGGTTTACAGACTTTTCTAGTTACAGAAAGTTTTACAGTTTGTGTTGAAAAAGTAAAACTGCAGATTGTATAATTAAATCTGTAAAGACATCTGTTTTTCACAGAGAATAAAATGATTGTGGATATAAATGAGATCAAAACTGTTAATATTTTAATCAGTTTCCCATGAAACGGTAAATTTATCTAAATTCTGTCCTTTAAAAGTAGAGATGAACAATTAGTAAACTTGGATTGATTTAACTTTCACTGAAAGTTTTCTAATATTTGTTCCTCCCTGAGCTACATCACATTAAATTCCTGATGCCTTTTTGTTTCTAACATCTTTTAAATAGAGCTTGAAATTAATCCATAATGAAACTTTTTGTCATGATTAGAAATGTTTTTACCTGCTTAATTTATCTTGTTAAACAAATGGCTCAAAGTTTTAAACAGCATCACAGAGTCTGTTTTTACTTTTCAAATTAGAACAAATTCAGATCGTCATTTTCTCTTTACTGTTACTAATAGTGGTGCAGCTTTCTGAGAAGCGTCCTTAACGAAGCCCTAACATGACCTCACACTGCAGAGCGAGACCACAAAAGTCTGAGAACAAACACTGCAGAGGATAACCTAAATATACATGGTTCCACAGAGACATTTCCATTCTTAAGAGGCTGTAAATTAAGCTTTTTTTTTTTTTCTTAATAAGCAATGGCTTTTCTGTTTTCAGCATCTGTAAACTCACAGTATGCTTTTCAAACAAACGTTTATTGTGTAAAAGGATACAGATGCTGGGGTGCTGGAGTGTCGTGCACTTTTGCTTTTTCTGCCTGTTTTGTCTTTGCTTTGCAGTTCAATGGGCAACTTCCTACTTCCACAGCTGCAGTTTCCATGACATTCTGTAGAAGCACCATGTCAGACAGTGTGTCCTGTCTTGTGTGGAGGTTTGTGTGTGTGTTGTGTGTGCATGTGTGAGCTGCGTGGGAAGCTCCTCAGCAGTCTATAATTAGGGAACTCCAGCTCACCTACCTTCATTAGATTTAATGAGCTGAAAGGTGTAAGAAAGGCCATCTTTGGAGACATGCCTAACAAGACACAAAGAAATTAATGTGAGCTCCAGTTGGGACTTGATCTGGTGTAAGTTGGTTGCTTTAGATTGACTGAGACCAAGGAGAGGTGAGCAGAAAATGTCCCACATGGACAAACTTTCTAGTTAGAAATCAAGTTTTTCTTTACAAAAACTTTAAAGAAACAGTTAAAGCATCCATCCACCTCACTGGTTTATTTGTGTTATTTTAGACTGATGTCTCCATGTGGACGTCTGTAGATTCTTAATACAATAAATGAACTTTTAAAGGTTAGACAGAGGGAGCTCAGAGTTCTAGAGGTTATCTGCAGTCAACTGCAAGACTTTGATTAATTCTTTACCAGTGTTTCTCAAAGAGACAGAGACTGATGCAGACACTTGGCTGGTTTTCCAAAATCATCTTCATCAAACTTCACATAAAATGTAGTTTTTAGGCCAGAAACTGACTGGAGCTTCAAAAGACGAGAATGCAAATGCAGCTTAAAGTCTTGTTGGCTCTTAAGACCCACAGACACACTGAGTGTCCAAACACCTCCACAAACTGAAATCAACCTGTTCTGGAAAAGATGGCAAATGTTGGAAATCACAAACTAAAGAAGGAATAGAAAAAAAGAAGTTGTGTGTATCGATCAATCATGAACTATAACTGAGATGATTTAACAGAGTCAGAAGGTGACTGTCAGATGCGAGAGCAAAAAACCTCTGAATGCGTCAGAGCCAGAAAGCAGCACTGACAGAAATACAGACCAGTTAACACAGTCTGCTCTGTTTGTCCTAACTGACTTCATACAGTCCTGCAGAACTGAGTTCAGTCAGCATGAAGGTAGCATGGTGATCAGTGAGGGTTGCTGTTGGATAAACCAAGAGGTAACATAATTGATGTATTTAATTTAATTAAAAATCTGTTATTTTCCTCTTCACCTAAAGCAGAATCTGTAGCCTTTTAAAGCCTTTTGCCTCCTAAATATCCTCAAGGGTGTCTGTATGTTTAAAATTATTTCCAAAATGTTTTCTTTTTCTTTTTTTGTGAAAAAAGAAATTGTCCCTGTGGTCGATGGTTCAATATTTCTGCGAAGACAGAAATCAAAGTGAGCAAGAGTTCATCTGGAACAATGATCAAGGTTCTGATTTCATTCATTTTTGCACATAGATATGACTTTTTTTTATTTGTAATGCTGGACTCTATCTTCGTGTAACCTCACAAGTTTTTGTACTGAAGTTCTCAGCCTCTTTGCCTTTTTTGTTTGCAAATGAAAATGTCCCTTGGGCATATCTTAGCACGTTGCCTGCTCTCTTAAATGTCATATGCAGAATTTCTCAGATGCAGCCACTGTCTGTGTGACTTTGAAACGCATTTATTGCAGAAAAGCGCAAGAAAACAGATGTTTCACAGAATAACAAAGTTAACTTCTGATTGAGAAGCTTTTGCTTTGATCTGCAGGACTAGCTAGCACATTTATATTAAACCAGTATGAATGTGGTGCAGTGGCTGCATTTGTGCAACGTCCAGAGTTGTTTTCCTCATCATTCCTTCTGTGTCTCTTTCACCTCTTTTTTTATTTATTCTTTTATGTTTGCAGCTTACGCCATGAATGTGTATATAAGAAAAAAAACTTCCACAAACTGTCCAAAGGAGACACAAAAACAACTTTTGTAAAACTCTTCAGTATTTATTTTGACAGAACAAAATGGGTATTTTCATGTATCAAAAGAACATAGAAGGCTTCTCTTTCAGGGAGCTGAAATGTGTATGACTTTTTTCTGTTGCTATGTGACAGTTCAGATAATGGCTAATTAAAGATTAAAGAGATGTTGATAATCCTGGTGTTGACTTCCTTTGTGACTTTGATAACAGCATTCGTGTCATCTGCCCACTGATTAAAACACCATTAAAGAGCTCACTTCACTCAAAGGAGTCCTGTTTCCTCGCCGAGCGAATCACTCTCTTTCTCTCTGTTTCCTCTTTTGTAAGTGAAACATTGGCAGAGGATTAAGTCTGCAGCTCTGAAAGAAACCTCACAAAGATAAAGCAGAGAAAGGGCGTTCTCGTAGCAGAGATACTTGATAATGATGAAAAGCAGGAGTATGACACACCATCAGCAATAAGACAAACCGTTAAAGTCTGTGAAACAGAAGAGAAGAAACGTGTTTGTCTCATGTTTATGGCTCAGTGCATCAGCTCCTTTGTACTGATATTGATTACTGATTTTTCATTAGTTGAGGAACTATTTAAAATATATTAAATTTGCAATTTTATATGATATAGAAAATAAACTATATTTGAGGAAAAAAAACATGTAATCTTTATGTTTTTTACATCCTGATATTGGATAACAGGAGCAAATATTCTGACTTGATGTTGCTTCACTTAGCCGTTGCTTTTTACACATCTACTTCGTCCTACTGTCAAACAGGAAGTTTTAGGCTGTCATAATTAACAACTATGCATCCCAACTGCTCCTTTATTCTGTGGAGATCCGCAGGATTTGATCCTTGGTCCCATTCTTTTCTTGCTTCATGTTACCTCTTTGCAACCTGGTTAGTCAGTTCAGTTCCATCCCAAACAGTCCAGTATTATGGAAAACTGTGAAATAGTTGTAAAAGTGCATACGTAGGACTTTTGTAAATGGGCATGTATTGGCAATTTTTTTCGTGACAGTCAACATGACTTGTAAATGAAATATTCATGCCTTGTGCTCAAACCTTTAATAGATTAAATTTCATGACCATTTTACAAACTGTTGTTAGTTCCTCGTCCCGCTGTTTTTATGGAATCTTTACGTTAATAAATGTGAATCCTCAGCACTTTCTCTGTGGTTAAATAAATCAGTTTGAACTATCCCATAATTAGAGTTTGGACAAGTAAATGTCTTAGAAACAGACTATCCTAAAGAGAGATCAGATTCTTTCAAAGTAAAAGTTCTTTAATAATACATCAATTCTGAAAAACATTAATGATTAAAGAGTAGCTTTTTTTTCCTTTTTTAAAAATTGTTTTCACATTCTGGCAACAGAAAATAAGCAACATTATTATCCGAGTCTTCAATTCAGTTCAAGTCAATGATTTATTGCCATGACAAACGAGTTGATTGGAATTTGTTGCAGTGCAGCTTACGTAAAACAACAAAACAATATAATCAGTCCATACATACATTCATGCATAATATGGTCATACTCATTGATGCCAAAAAGTTTACAAAAGTTGAAATTTCATGGAAGTTAAAAGGTTGCAGTCTACAAAGACAGGAGGATAAAACTTTCTCAATTCCTGTCACATCCAAAAGTTAAACGTTTAGTTAGAGTCATCTATAATCACAGTTGTGCAGTACAGATATTCTGTAGTGCATAATGCATTATTTTCTGATATAGACCTACGGTTACAGAATGCAGAAGTGCAAATGCATACAAAATGCAGGCTACAATTAGATTGCTATGCAAATTCGAAGATTAAGTGCAAAAATAAAGTTCACCTGAGCACACCTGACTTTTAAAATTCAGAAGTAGAAAGTCCATCATCCCAATTCTGCATTCAACTGGGTTTTATGTAGGGCAAAAGATTAGAGCAGATCAGGTTGTTCTGTAAATAAGCTTTTGAGTCTGTAGTCCTCTTGTGCATTTACATATACCTTCATGTCACGTCTCTTATTGTGACACTGTCCAACCTGCAGGAGGAAGCTTTGCCCCCTGTGAAACTCATCAAGACATAAAACACTGAGAACTACTGATACTGAACATCCAACAAACTTCATCTGTTTACATTTGATGTGGGAAAAATCTGCACTGCATCAGGTGGAGATTTTGCATCGGAGACTCAGCAGATGTAATCTGGCTTTAGATATTCAAATAGTGGGTCTATCTGTTACTTTTTTCACTGGTGAAACCTGCTCATATTTTTTTGTGTTCAGTAATAAATAGTTGTGTGATCCTTTACTATCTCAACTGATAAATTTTCTTAGAAAAGTCCCTGACATTGTGCCACTCTGAAAAAGATGAATAACAACCCTGAAAATAATTTTTTTTAAAAAACTTTTTTAAAGAAAATAGAGCTTTCGTACTCATTATTGTGCTCCTACTCTGTTTTCAGAGTGTAGTCGTTAATTTTGAGGAGCACTGATGAGATCTGCAGGTTCAACAAAAAAATATTTCACCAAGAATTCTTAA
>JAQFJA010000026.1:25165086-25179000 GCA_029874485.1 Naso brachycentron | reverse complement strand
TGTTTTGGCTTAGTGTTCAGGCTTATCTCTATCTTGACCATCATACCACTGCTCAATGTCTATGTACATATTGACAAATTCTCAAAAGTCAAAGATTCAAAGTCACTTAGGAATGCTTGCACAAAGCAGCGGGATGCAACAAAGCTGCACTTAATTTTCTCGCCTGTGAACACAAAAGCTGTTGACAAGAAACCCTTAAATTTAAATTTATATTTGAAAACTGCACTTAAATTGTTTACCTTCAGCTTGGCTTTGAATCGATCGTTCAGCTCCTTGGTTGGTATCAGCACCAGCAAACACACCAAACTGGTCACCAAGTCACAAATGTTGGTGTTTCCCAGGTTGATGAGCAGGCTGTACCAGGTTTTAAATAGAGTGAACCAGCCCTGCGGCCTGGGGATCTTCAGGCCCAGCAGGTACTTCACCTGTGAGGTGAGGATAGTCAGGGAGGCTCCTGTAGCGAAGCCACTGAGAAGGGAGTCAGAGAGATAGACGGAGACAAAGCCTATCTGGAAAAGGCCCATTAGCACCTGAGAGAAAGACGTCAAAATATCAGCCAGTTTAAACATCCATACTGACATTTCCAGTTTGCCTGAGGCCATGGAGAAGAATGGAGGTTTTGATTCACAATCAGCAATTTCTGTCTGGTAACCTTACCTGGTAAACTCCAGCAGTAAAGGTAACTGTAGCTCCCACTGTGATTGCGTAGCAGCTTTTGTCACATTCAACCCCAACACTGTCATTCCCCTGGCCAGCCAACAGGACGGCACTACTGTTACTACTGATGCTGCTGCCTTCTGTGAGGTATCCTGCCAAAGCTAACTCTCTATCCACAACCTGACCCACAAGCAGACACAGCACCCCAAAAATCCCCACTGAGATGTGCCTAGACGTGCCCAAGATGGCGTAGATGATGGAGGAGAAGAAAGATGTATAAAGACCATATATGGGGTCCTGACTGGCCAGTAAGGAGTAGGCTATGGACTGGGGGACCAATAGGATTCCCACAATGAGTCCTGACATGACATCGCCGAGTAGCCATTCCCTGAGCTGGTAGCGTGGCAGCCACGTCAGAATAGGGGCAAAGCCCAGTATTTTGGATTTGGCTTTCTTTGGGGTGCATGAGCAGTGTTTCTTGAGTCGATGCGACACAACAGATATCCAGTTTTTAGTCGTTTGTTTTTCCACTCTTTCCAGAATGAGAGGCTGCTGCTGGTCCCTCTCTGCTCCATCTTCTGTTATTGTGCAGCTTTCATCACCATGAGTCATGATCGAGCCCTTATCTGTGGTGATTATATGAAAAAGAGTTCACTTTAGCCAAGAAGTCTTTATCTCAAACAACAACTGATTACAACAGGACAAATCATAATGACTTGAACAAAAGGAATCTATGTATATAAAGGGCTGGGCCATTAAACAATCTCAGCAATGGACTGCGATAAAACTTATGTCGATAGCGATAATAAGCATTCAACATTTTAATTGTATGGATAAATCACAACAGCAGAAATAAATGTGATAAGGGCCAATCAGTCTATAGTGTCTCTCTTGCACAATACACATGCATTTCTTACTACAAAACATTATAGCTAACAGTAAAGGAAATTCATGTAAATGTGTATTTCCTCTTAAAATATTCAATATAAACTGTTTTAAGCAGCCATTCAGAGCTCTTAATGATTTAGTACTAAATGTACACTTGTTTGTTGTCCCAAACCGTTAAAGTATCATGCCTTCATTAATAATAATGGTTTGGAAATCTCAAAAGCAACAAAGGACAGATTAAGACGCTCTGCAAAATATGATGCTTGTCCATCACCAAACAAAAAAAGAAATGCAAACATTTCTATCACCTGAAAAGGTACCGTCGCAACAACCGCACCATTATCATAATCAGTTGCAAGGCAAGCCAACTAATACAGTAAGTTAGGTATGTCTAATATTTACATTTATCAAATATATTCTAACACAAGGCACTTTTGCATTCAGATTTTTCACAGGATATTACCATATTTTCTCTCACAATATATTTTGAAGTTTTACTGATCAACCCTCTGATTTTTTTAGGCCTCAGTAAAAGCAGTATTATCAAATTATATCAAGAGCAATTTAATCAGAATGGGGGAAAAAAAATATTCCTGATAATATTTTGCCTTGTTGCCCAGCTCAAATACAAACTTGACCACTTTTACGCACATTTATACGTTGCACCTCAGGAGACAACAACCACATATGACACGTCAGAGGCCGTGTGAGTGAGGTGGAGGGTGACAGAGGCACTACTGAATGTCAGATTAGTGGGTGTGGACCAAACTGCATATATGTGACATTCTGCTCACACCAGTGTTGAGACACAACCCTTTATTCATGCAATACAGCATGTAGTGACCCTTGGACAAAAAAACGTCCTTACTGGTAATCACCAGTAAGAACATCTAACAAACTGAGAACAAAGTAAACAGGAATCTAGGAAAAATGTCAATAAAACTTATGTAATGTGATAGTATCCCTGCCTCACAGCTTTGACCAATTAAGCTCATTGTGTGAACAGGCTTGAGCTACTTACTGACTGGATCTTGGTTTATGGAGAATTCACATATTTTATCAGCGTACTGTGCAGAACTTTCTGGTGTTTTTCATCCCATCTTATCAAGAATATGCAGCAGTGAACATTTGGTCTTTTCGGAAGTTCAAAAGTCAAAGTCTAAGGTGAAACTGATCTTGATTTGGATGAAAAATCAGTTTTCATTTGAGGCACAGTTCACTGCTGTTTAAACAGCTTTGAAATGACTTTAAAAGTTACGTGTTGAAACTGAGCGGAAACCAGAAACGCTGGAAAACGAATCGGTCGTGTGATGCAAGTTACTTAATCTAAAACGAAACTATCAGCTTTAACGATCACTTTTCACACATTATCTTCTGCTCTTAAAGACTGAACTGTGCTGCTCACTGGAATCTGACTGACAAAGCATGACTACTGTTCAGCAGGCTGGGGTATTTTAAGCACTCCACTAACTGTAACGTTAATAGGATTAGTTACAGTAACGTTACCAAGATTTCTTTTCTGAGAGCACTTTCGTGTAGTGGTGTTACTGAGATTGCTGTTTTTGCACACAGGCTATTTCCGTTTGAGTAGCGGTGGTATGACGTTACTAACGTTAAATGGTCATGCCTGACGTTACTTACGTTACACCTAACGTTGCTTATATCTGCCTTTCTCGATTTAATACAGCCGCTATATTACTTGAGACACTTTTCCAGTGAACTTATTCTGTCCATTGTAATGTTAGTTAACCTTGAGGAGTAACATGTGTATTATAAGCGCTGCTATAGTAACGTTACATTCATGCACGGTGTCCAGGAGCTAGCTAACGTAACGTTAACGTTACTACCGCTTCGTTGTCGTGAATGGGCACCATTGTAAACAAGTTGTCAACGTGGACACCTGTCGAAACTTTCTACCACCTTTGGTAAAATCTCGTGTCACTTCGCTCTCCCACATGAAAAACAACAGATGATTAAGTGTGAAGTAACTTACCTGAGCTCGAGTCACTCGCGGTTTAACGTTGTAAAGTTAATCTTTGTCTTGACAGTCGAGTTTCATTCCGCCTCCGATTCATTTTACACAGTGCTGTAGCTCCGTGCGTGATGACGTTTCACGGAGCGTCAGCTCTAGGTCATGTGACCTGCTGAGACAAAGATGGTCTGTGTTGGAAGAGGAATCACTTTGCAGAAAAATAAGACTTCTCTCAGTTAGAATACAATACAGATGCATTTAGGAAAATAGTAATGCAGATGTTTTGGTGTAGAACATTACTGTGTGTGGTAATTAAATAAAAATAACAAGGAGGTTTAACTCAGAAATAAAGGAATCATTGAACTGAAACTTGCTGGCACCAACTTCCCAGAAACGCACATGTAGTCTGAGTCTCCTCACAAACATTCTCTGAACAGTATTCCTTATATTACAACTTTTTTGGGTCCATGACTGTCAGAAAAAAATTCCAGATCTGTTAAACTAACATTTAGAAATCAGAAACTGTGGAAAACCACTTTTTAAAAATGTTCTAAATATAGTGAAGTGTTTTTTCATAGCAAATCTTAAGTTAATCAGTCATGTTGATGTGGTTAATAGCTTTAATAATAACGATAATTACTTATAATTAATGATCTTTTCCCTTCTCAACTCTCTGACCAGACCTTTAATGATCAACATCATTAAGTGAAAGCGGCTGTATGAGTTTTACAAAGGTTTATTTTGTCATCAACAGATGTGGCTCCTGTTCTTGCTGTTTATTCTGTCTCAGATATCTCGCTGGGTGTAACGTGGCCCGTCATGTCTATGATTCTTCACCAGAGGGTGGAGGAGATATGTGATACAGCATGAGTTGTAGGAAAAATAAATGAGTGTCGCCTTATGTTTTTACCATGAAACACCAACAGTCCTGCTAGTTTCCAACAGGGAAGGAGAGTCTGTGTGTCTTGGCTACGATTACAGTTATGTTGTGGTCCAACATGACGTGAACAGAGGATTTATTTACAACATGAAAGTTACCTTTAAATGTCAAATTATGTTGCAAGTAATAAAAATTTAAACACCCCAGCTGATCATGTAGACCTGTCAATGCTCCTCTACATGATCCACACACTTATTTTATGGACTATAATGTTTATAAACTGCTTCCAAGTGTTACTTTCATGATGAGCTGTCGTCATTTGAAAAGCCATGGACAGCAAAGGAGTGGTTCCTGTGGAGGAGATACTTCTCATTCCTAAGTGTGCGGAATCAATGAATCACACCTTTTCTAGCAAAGTGACATTTTTTAGTGTATTGGGGAAATTTTGTGACAATTTATTTTAAAATTCCCGACTCATGACAGCAAAACTGGTCTCTTAGCCCGCTAACTGTAGCTGAAATATCAACAACTGCAATGTAAGCTAGTTGTCTCACATGAAAGCCTGTTGAGTCTATATTTTCAAAAATGCAACAGCAGTTTTTTTCCCCGGACAGTATATAACAGTAAATGGACAGTATAGGTTGTATGCAATGGGGACTCATTGTCTCTACAATGCAGAGGAATCCATAAGTGCCAAAGGAGACCTTATAGTGGGACAGAGAACAGAATCCCCTCCCAGGTTGTGTCATTAATCATTGGAAGGTATCGTAATCCCACTGTTGTAATTGGATGCAGGCTTATGTCCACACATGACCATTTAAAACCATCCTGGTAATCCCTTTTCTTTTCTCAGACACCTGCAGAGTTGGTTAGCAGGACAGAGGGATTAGACACTTTGCTGGAGTGAAAACAAGGTCTTCAACAGGTAAGAATATTTACCTTTTCTGAAAACAATCTATTGGATCTGTAATGTCAGCTGAACATTCATTTTTTCCATTCTAAATCACTTGCAATGGATAACTGGGTCTTGGCATTAATATTAAGATGATTTAAAGGTTTTTTTTTGTTGTTGTTGTTGTTTTTTTAATGTACCCGTCGAAAAAGT
The DNA here is from genome assembly GCA_029874485.1 of Naso brachycentron. NCBI lineage: Eukaryota > Metazoa > Chordata > Actinopteri > Acanthuriformes > Acanthuridae > Naso > Naso brachycentron. The sequence goes on along the minus strand of JAQFJA010000026.1, from coordinate 25,173,498 downwards.
GAAGAGTGGAATACACTGAAATGAATAAAACAATGTTTCTGTAGGCTTTAGAATGCTCATGTATAATAAGAAAAGTTCTGACAGAGCTATAAATGATTGGTGTTATGGAAAGGTTCTTTATTTAAAATGTGTTTTCAGTGTGTATATGTAGATTGTCGAGGCAAGAGCATGTCAGATTAATTAAAGGGAGACATTGAAACTCATAGGTTATCAACAGCTCATGTAAGATAACTGAATATTTGAGTCCATGGATACCAATATGTCTGCTTTTTAATGTTAAATGGCTTATTTGTGAGAATGAGAATGAGAATGCCACAGAGAATTATCTGTAGCTATACCGAGTTTTTAGCATCTTTCATGTCATTGTTTTGGTTTTGCAGCACTTATGCTGCTTAGTTCAATCTCAGCACGCATCAGTCCTGTTTCATGATTCATCAGGTAGCTAAAAGGCAATCTATAAAGCCACAATGCACTAGGAGTGTAAATCACAGGGTAACTCATGATATAATACTTCATACGTGGCCCACAACAACAATATTATCACGATAAATCGATTGTGAGTTAAGCGATATATTGCAAGACAATTATATAATGACACATCATGGTATCTATCTAAATGAAGAACACAAAATAAACACATTTCATACATGAATACAAAAATTTTTGTTTGTTCTACTGATGGTGGAAAACCTGAAGTGGGTCGAGATATCAGACTAGAAAATGGCTGGTGCATCTCTTAAGTTTAAATCCTTTTCACCGCTGTCCATCATTATCCTGCTGTTAACCTCTTCCTTCGGCCTAATAATTTAAGTTCACATTCATGTCACAAGCACCAGTGCGAGAAATCATGAGGTAGTGATGCTGGTGAGTCGAGTTGGCAGGGAAATTAGTTTACAACGACATTATACTTTTAATTAAAATATCAATATATGGCTCCAGAGATTTAATAATGGTATTTCAAGAGCCAGGATGATGATTTATGGCCATATCAATCCTTTGTCCCACCTGACCACCACCTGCCAAGCACAACACTACAGAGGACAAAGTTTGCAACCAGCTGCGTCTCAAGAGTCAGGCATAAGGAGAGTGAATATGGGCCTTGTAATGGATCAGTTTTGGTTAATTGCCTTGATAAGTAGCAGCCAATGAGTACTGGCTTTTTAAAAGAAATTGCTTTACAAAAATTTTCCCCCAGTCAGGCTTTTTCACTTTGCATTTGGCTTGTTAACTATCCAGCCTCAAGCATTACTGCCATCTGTCTCAAACTGTTCCCTGTTAGTAGCAGCCATGGTGGACGCAGCGGCAGCAGAGCAGTTTCTGGATGCCAACCCACAGTTTGCCAAGCAGTACTTCGACATCAATTTCCGGCCTCAGATCATCTCCAACCTACTGGACAGCAACCGGAAGGCAGCGGTGGATGTCAGCAAGTTCCACGACCTGACACTGGTGGAGGAGAGCGAGGTCCTCTTTGACCTGATGCGGGACATCCAGGACAACCTGCAGATGGAGAAGTCTGTCTTTAACCTCATGAAACACCTCTGCTTCATGATGAGAGCTGACCGAATGAGCCTTTTCATGTACCGACAGAGGAACGGAGTGGCTGAGTTAGCAACCAGGTAACTATGCATCCTCTGTCTTTTTTTGAGTTTTGACACCATCTCACAAAAAGGAATGTGTTAACTGAAACTGAGATCATGTGTTAGTGTCAAAATTATGATAAAAATGATCAATTCCGCCATATAAGGCAAGGCAAGTTTATTTGTATAGCACATTTCAGCAACAAGGCAATTCAAAGTGCTTTACAACAAAATTAAAAATATAAAAGCAACACAAGTATAGGAGTTTGTGACATCATATACAGTCACATGTTGAGTTTGGGAGAAAAAATCATTTTCAGACGAATCCGAATGAACACAGCTGCTGTGTTTAAATAGCACATTGTTGCACGTTCACATAGCTCCAGACACTCACATGTGGCAGCTTCAGCTTGTTTGTACTCTTTATGTTAATGTTTAAGCAAACTCCTGTTTATAGCTCTGGTTGTGATTAGGAATAAAATTGCTGCACTCTTTCATGACTTTAGTGAGTTTTGTTTTAGTGGCAACGTTGTTAGAAAACCTGTTTTAGATACAAATGTAAAATAATCTATTAAGAACACCTACATTAGTTGCATAGCATATCATAATATTCTTTAAATCTTAACTTGCAGGTTATTTAATGTCCATAAAGATGCATCGTTTGATGACTGCCTGGTGCAGCCTGACAGTGAGATCGTTTACCCGTTGGATATCGGCATTGTGGGCCATGTGGCGACCAGCAAGAAGATGGTCAACATTCCTGATGTGACAGAGGTAGATACTATGACTGGGCTTTATTTAATGTGCACAAATCATATGTCACTGATATGTACATCAATCAGAACTACATTAACAGTTCAGTTATTTGTACCTGAGGCTTCTACATCATTCATACACAAAATCTTTCCACAAGGATTTTAGGTGGAACTCCCACCTGAGGATCTCTGGCAGACTAAGACTTATTTTAGCTTAACTGATGTTGTTTGTTGAATTTGTTTACATATTTTGTAAATCCTGTTTATATATATATATATATATATATATATATATATATATATATTTAGTAGTTGTCTCACTTATGTGACTTGTTGCATGGTGTAGAAAAATTAAATGAATGCCAAAAAAGGTCTTTATTGTAACTTAAACTCATCCCTTAGTTACTCCACCTTGTTTACATCTTTAGACGTCTTTGTAAAGTTATATTTATCTCATGAAACTTCAAGCTTGTAAATGTTTTAATGTGGTTGGCCTCACTGAGAATTAAGCAATCGTACCCCGTGTTGTTGCCATTTCTACCTGTTGACTTAAAAAAATCACTGTTAACCCGAGTAGTTGTAGAATTGAGCAGCACAGATCCATGAACTGAAAGCATAGAAATAAAAATGTGAAGTAACAGTTTCCTCATTTAAAAAGCATTGAATTAACAGTTATTGCGTTTTGCTTCGTAAACATTCAAACCCCTGTTTTGCCAGGGTGTGAAGCAAGTCTACTGTTGCTCTGCCTCTGTTTGACCACCAGATGGCGACAGGCTACCACAGTGTCTCTTCCAAAAATTCCCTCCAACCAAAGCCAGTTCAATCTCATTACAGCCAATACCTTTGACATTTGAAAATGGCTGGCAAGCTCATTCCCAGGTACATGTCCAGTTTGTCATGCATGCAGGTTGACTCACTTTCTTTCCACTCCGTCCTGCACGAGCTGTTGTTGTGACATTTACAGTTAATAAGGCAGCAGCCCACTCCACAGAACTGATGGATTACAAGCCCTCCTCCGTATCAGTTCAATCACTTCCTTTCATGGAAGATTAGAAACCCTCAGTTACTGAATACGAACAAAACAGAGCCGGGCTGATTGTTCCAGTTTTGTTTTTATCTCTTGGTTCTGCTGCCAGGCGGGCTGGTTGTGCCTTCCCTGTGAGCCACTACAGAACAAACCTCATCATGCTTTTCAAACCTCCGTCCGTCACGCTGCAGCCCCACACAAACACATGAAAGCATGGTGGGAAATGTGGCTGTACTGTAAAAATATCAAAGCCTTCAAGCCTCAGTCTCCCCAGTGGCAGCGAAGGAACAGCTAATGTTTCCATATAATTGGTTGGCTTTATGATGCTAATGCACTGAGGAAGGCCTTTCACAGTAATGCAGATACTGGGAATCACTACGTCTCTGTGCTCTATTTCCATCCCAGTCCTATCCAGTGCAGGCCGGTCAACCAGCAGGATTCGTGTTGGTGGAAGTTTGGGGATTATGTGCCACTGGGATTATGTAGTGAGCAACAGCTGGCCTCTTTTCCTCTCATTCTTCTACCAAAACCTCCTTCAAAGTGTAATTATTCACAGAATTTAAAGACATTAACTCTGTTTCTTGAGGTGTGGTAACCCGAGGTGTATGCGTGTGAGGAACGTGCAGAATGTCAGTGGGGGAGGCTGCAGATGAAGCCGGTTAATCTGTCCTGAATTAGAGCGATCCCAGATTACTCCCAGAGGTCACACAGGCCCTGTGCCATTTTCACAGACTCAGCATTATAACACACCTTTAATCTATTCTGTTGCACTGTGTTGCCTCTTTTTTTTTTTTTTTAGGAATACCCCGAAATCCACTCAATGTATTTGAGAAGCTAAATTGGCCACCAAGGAAGTTAATGTATTGACTTCTGTGTGCAAAATTTGGATTAAATTATTTACATTTTTATTGTACGTCTTTATTTATGTATTTGGATATTTGCTTTATTTATTGCCATTTATTATTTATTGACAAATTACACTTTAATATATTTCATGGAAGTAAGCAAAATAACATTATCTCACTGCTTATTCACCATATTTATTAATCGATTAAGAAAATAGATATAAAATAAATAAATCTCAAAATCCTCATTTAGAAATTTCTGACACCATCTTTACAGGGACTGTAGAGTTTCTGCTTTTCAGTATATGTGTGAGTTATATATGGTCATTTGAATTTACCTGCTGGCAGAGCTAAATATTAAGAACAGCATACATGAGTAGGGTATATTAAGATATCATTTGTGTTTTTGCTATATCAGTATACAACTTGTACTAAATTCTTGAAATGTTTAGAGCAGCTGGGCAAAGGTTAAGGCAAAGCTTTGGCTGATAACAAGCAGGATGAAGACTTCTTTCTGCTTTAAAGGGTCAAAGGTCGCCCACTAACAAGCTGTCAAACTGCCCAAGTCTTTAAAACAGGTTCGTTTTTAAGCCTCCTACGGCTGCAGTTGAATTTCAGCTACTGTGTGAGTGCTGACCCAGGATCAGCTTTATCTCTCTCATAGTGACACACTGCAACACAGCAGGTCAGACTGACCCATATGCAGAGGGAAAAAGATATTAGACATTATAAATACAAAAGAGTGAGATGGAGACTGCTCAAATCTCATTACTGATGCTCAAACAGACGCACAACCAAAAACATAAAGCCAAAAATGACAGTAGGCATGTCTGTGCTTCAGACGAACATATTGCACTTTTTAGTTCTGCTGCTTTTAGTGTGATGCAAAGACATTGCACCCATTAAAGCTTGTTTTTAGAGGGATGCAAGTGATGACCCTTTGTTGCTAAAAGCACCAGTTGAACTGCAGCAAAAAGAGCCTTGCTTGTGTTTGCAGATCATGGAAAAACTTTGATAGCAGCGTTTATGGTTAAAAGTGATGTTCATCAAAGCTGAGCCTAGAAAATATGAGGGGTGAAGGGGCAAAGAGCAGATACTTTAATATGATCAAATTCCCTCTGTCTTTTCTCCTCTAAGAGTGCTTTTTTCAGTGACTTTGTGGATGAGCTGACCGAGTATCAGACCAAGAACGTCCTCGCCATCCCCATCATGAACGGTAAAGACATGGTGGCAGTCATGATGGCCGTCAACAAGTTGGACGGGCCACGCTTCACTGCGAAGGACGAAGAGGTAACATCCCCTGTCTGTCACATTCAGCGCACTCTATTTCATTGATTTAATCTCTTAGATTAAAAAAACTTTTTAAGATTTATACAGGATTGCTTAAAAGCAGTTACAGGGTGCCACAAAACAAGTACAAGAACATATGATCCTCTTCGCTTTAATGTTTTCCTTTTTCTGTTGTCAAGCTTCATGTCACTTCTTCAGACTTTTTCTGTTAGTAACTGGCTGCCTGATGGACAATGTCCAAAGAAACTAAACGTAGTCTGCCAAAAAATCAATTACAGAGCCAGAAAATATGACGTAGATGTGGCTCATGTTGTTCACTGTCAGTTCTATCCCCATGCCCATTCCTTTGCAGATAATTTGAAGTATTTTTCTGCTTATTTAGAGATATTTTGGGTGGGTCCAGCCAAGGTGAGAAGATATGAGATAACATAAGCTAGAATTAACTGGTTAGGGTTAGGGTTGCAACATCCTTCTAGTTCATTAAATTTTGCAAATGTGTACTCTGCATTTGAATGCAGATGTGAGTAAAAATCCACAGTGATAAAAACAATCTGATTGAGGCACCCTGGGAGGATGGCTAAATTCTATCTGGGAATATTAAGGCCAAATTGCGAAACATTTCTGTCTTATGATCATATTAACTGATCATGTTCCTGCAGTAACAGCTGTTGTACAAATCAGCTAAACTTAAGCTGATATATAGCTACACAAATCTCAAACCTCCCAAATCATAACTAATAATTCTGAACTCGCTGAAATTTTTTTCGGCCATGCCAGGCCTGTCAGAGAGCATTTGGAGAGAGAGGGTGGGGCCACTGTGATGACAGAGTCACAAGCAGAAGGTAAACCAGAAAATCACTTCCAATTCCAATCCTTTACTGCCAAAACAATAAAAACACAGCATGAAGTGTTTTCACAAAGTCAGTCCAATTTATAAGATGTGAACTCAACTTTACATTACGTTAAACATGTCAAGTCAAGTCGAGTCAAATCTATTTATATAGCGCATTTCATATGACAGGCGTAACAGTGAGTATTTTTAACTGTGAACAGTTGTGGATCTCCACTGTAGCTGCCTGAAGGTGTTTTACATCAACTGCTGCTGTGGCTCTGTGGCACTCTGTTCCCAAAACACAACAAATAAATGACTTCCTCTGTCAAGAAGGAGGAGGAGACACTGTTCATTTCATATCACTTCACATCAGATATTTGCAGTTTGACAAGTGACATTAAGGCAGTTTGATGGCACAGAAGTGAAACTGAACATTTTTATATTTATCACTTAAAACCACGTCACATCCATTTCTTAGTATTACACCAAGCAACTGAGAGTTTGCGCTATTTTCTTTCAGACCCTAAACAAGTATCTCAACTTTGCCAACTTGATCCTGAGAGTTTTCCATCTGAGCTACCTGCACAACTGTGAGACCAGGAGGGGACAGGTGAGAATGGAGCACCTCATGTGTTCTTTCCCTTGGCAACACCATGAGCCTCATTCCTTTTTAAGATTCACTTGGGTTTCCCCAGTGTAGCTGGAAGTGTCTCATATCTGACAATTTTTATAATGAAGGTAAATGTTAGTTGCTGTCATATAGTAACAGAGTCAAACAATGATGTTGGCGGTGGGTTTCTGAGTTAAACCTCTGGGTCTCTGGTGTGTCTGACTGTTAAAACTTCAGACAACGTCATAAATAAATTTTGAAATTGATTCTGCGTTTTTGCACAGGTGCTGCTGTGGTCGGCCAGCAAGGTGTTTGAAGAGATGACAGACATCGAGAGGCAGTTTCACAAGGCCTTGTACACAGTCAGAGCGTTCCTCAACTGTGACCGTTACTCTGTGGGTCTGCTGGACATGACCAAGACCAAGGTGGGTTTGCATAGATAAGACAACCAGAGAACAAACAAAACAGCTGAGCCACTGTTTGTAGATCTCAATCTGCACTGCGCTTTTTCAGTTTTCAAATTTACGCTGCACCCCGTTTCCTTTAGATATTAGAGGGTGTTGCCTCAAATTTACACTGATTTCACCTGAATGAAGCTTTGTTGAACTACTTAAACTTTAATGTTAAAGCGGATTGGGGAGCAATAATCTGCATTTGGGGTTTAATTTCGGTTTTAAGGAGCTTCACTGCAGACACAGTGCTCTGTTTCACAAAATCCTTGAACCTCGACTATTGCGGCTAACAAAAACAAAAGCGGTCAACAAAAATTATGGCTACCTAGACTCGCCTCTCTCCCCCTAGTGCAGGTGAAGCAGCCTCTAATATAACCTACCGGCTGTCAACTACGGTGCTCATATGACCCGAAACTCTGCATATCACCATGGCAACCAGACAAAACTAATTGAACACAGAATAATCGATCAGCAAAGCAATATATGGCTCCTGCATCGACCTTGTGAGAAAAAGAAACCACTGTGTATTAGAGGAAACCTCAAGAAATTTAAACCGAGTGCATCTGTTGTTTATGCTGTGTTTGTTCTTCTCATCCCATCTTAGTTTTGATGAGAAATGTTTCTTTTTTTTCCGTGTTCAGGAAAAAGTATTTTCAGAAATTCTTTTGGGTTCTTTTTTTGTCTGATCCGTGTAGTTTTCTGCCTCAGTTTACTTATATGCTTAAATCCCTTGTGTCAATGTAAAAAGTACTACTCAAAACAATCTTCTGATAACTGCATTTCTGATAACCAACATATTGTCATACATACTACTTATTGGCTGAGGCTGTCACATAATTACAAGCAGCTGCCGGTAGAGTCCAAACACCTGCTATCTCAGTACAAACACATGTTGTCTGCCTGCACAGATGGCTGTCTGCTAACAACACTGGATTTTATGAATATGGCACTTAAGACTAAACAAAACTAGTCGCTCCGTTTTGAGCTTGTGTTTTGGAAACGGTGCTATTGCGCACCTCTGAGA
>JAQFJA010000026.1:25106657-25123654 GCA_029874485.1 Naso brachycentron | reverse complement strand
ACTGTCGTCACATTCAACTTGCTTTGGGTGCACTGTGGAGTGTTTAATTGGAGTTTGGTAGTAACTACGGCAGAATGCATTGACTTGTGCTAACATTAGCATTGACTTAGTCACCGCTGTCACAGGCTTTGCGGTTTGCCAGTTTACACAGCCGGAAAGAAGGCTGCGGTTTCAAAAGATTGCACTCTGGAACCTGGTTAAGTTTCAAACTTTTGGGGTTTTAAGGGCACCAGCACGCTGTTGTAATGTAAAATGAAAGCCAAACTGCAACCAAAAAGTTCAGTTTGATGTGAAAACTGGTGCCATCTAAACAGGGTCTAAGATAGAGATTAAATCCTTCTCTGAAAAGTCCACGAGTATTTTTCTCATTGCGTGATACAAATAGGAATGCAGTGAGTGACTGAATGCATCTTCTTCACAGTCCTGTGCATTGCTCTGTGTACACAGCAAAAGTCACAAAAAAGAGGGTTCAAGATCAAAAGGTGAAAAAGGTTAAATGGCTGGGTGTACTGCTGTCGAGCAAGAGGATACAGTTGTTTTTTCCAGCTACCATCAGTTAAACAAGGTAAAGTGATGACAGACTATGGTGAAAACTTTGATCTGATTTGCTGTGCAGTAAAAACTCTGATCTTTTTGTAATTTCTTCATCTCAAACCCTTTTAAGAAAAGGGGTCGTTTTGAGTTTTTACAACTGTCAGCAATTTAGCTGTACTTGTACTAAATGGTGCCATCTGGCACTTAAATGTTCCTTTATTCAAATTTTGTAGAAACACTGCACCTATGAAGCAGTTGGTTGGCCATATGAGACACAATATGCTGATATAAATACACTAGTCATTGTTAGAAAGTGTTTAAATGTTTAAAATGCCCTTCAATAATGCAGATTTGTTATTTCTTTCACTTTCTCTGTTTACTTCCTCCCTCTGCTTTGCTTTTCTTCTTGTCTCCATCTAAATTTTCTGCATTTCACTGTAAATCTTCCTGGCCCACACTTCACACCTCTCCTTTCCCTCGTCTCACACTCATTCTCTCTTTGTCTCACCTGGAGTCTGTCTTGCTGGCGGGGGAGTCGGGACACATGTGAAGGATGGGCGAGGGTGAGCGAGATGCAGAGGAACACTCTGCCTCTTCCTCTGAGGCTGGTGGCGTGGCAGCTGCTGACTGGCAGTCTGACGGTGGAGATGACGATACCACCACTGTCATCATCTGCTTCTCAAGAGGTACTGTGACTTCTGACACCAGCAGCCGTTCCCCGAGCTCTGTACCCTTTCCGTCTGATTCTGGATCATCGGCTGCCTTGGGTGTTGGGGTGCTAACTCCATCGCTTCCTCCCTGCGCCTGCAACATGGCACCAAGGATGGCAGCGCTTCGCTTGCGGCTCTCCCCAAGGGTCAGCGCACAGTAGTCATGGTCCCCAAAGGTGCGGTGGGTGTCGCTGTCACCAGCCTGGCCCATGCGCCGCAGCTGGGCATACAGCTCCGTCTGCTCTGGAAGCTTCCTCTGGTGGTGGGCGCGGCTCAGCCAGGATGAGCCTTTCATGGAAACATTGGTGGTCGAAGCCAGGTGAACAGATTCACTGCCACCTCCACCACCGTCGCCGCTGCTGCCCCCACCTGTGACATCACTGCCCTTTCCTCCCTCTGCCGGTTTAAAGAGCTCATCCTCCACTGGTTTGTGAGGCGGGGTGGTAGGAGGGGTGAGACCTGAGGAGAGAAGGAGGAGACAACCACATCATCAGCATAACAACTGCACCTGACAGGAAATAATCTGCCAAAGAAACTATTTAACCAAAAATTAACTTTTTACAAAAGATAGTTAATATTGAGAACCAAGCTAAGTTTTCTGCCATCTCCAGTCTTAAGCTAAGCTAATCAGTCTTTGACTCCAGCCTCATATTTAATGTACAGATGTGAGATGGTGTCAAACTTCTCATCTAACTTTCTGCAAGAACAAGTGCATTTTCCCAAATTTCAAACTATTCCTTTAAGAATCTTTGTGCAGTTCCAGCTCCTGTAATCTCTCTCTGCCAACGTTGACGCACAGCTTCCTGCCTTTTCTAAACCCAGAGAAAACTAAGATTTGGCCCCACCATCTGTCCCTTCCGACTGTATCTTTAGAGCTGTAACCTGCTGACATTGATGTACATCCAAACAAAAACGTGAGGCGTGTTTACCTGCTGTTCCACAAAGATCCACACCGAGCGTCTGCTCAAAAGGCTTGGTGCTGTACTGGGACTCTCTGGTTAAGACACAACAGAGAATAAAAAAGAGCGAAATTAAAGATTGCTAAGTCATGTTGGAAGCTGTTGTATTTTTCACACTCAAGTCAACAGGAATCCAATAACAGCATTAAAAAGATCTCAGTAAAACCTCTTTTCCCCCTAAAGAAAAACAGCACAGCTTCGGCTGATGTCTGCTGAATTTGAATTTTGTTTCTCCCTGTAAATGGTACTGGCATTTTTCTGCGCTCCTCATTTCTTATCACAACAACCATATGTACTCTGCTGTCCTCTCCCCTATTCTTCTTCTGCCTTCTATTTCTGGCTGTCTGTTTCTGTTTCTCCAGTTTCCATGAAAGGCAGGAGCAGTGCCGAGCAGTTTGGCTTCAGGCGAGATATTACTTACCCTCCACAGAGAGCAGGAGAGTAAAATAAAATGAGAGATTAAAAAAAAAGAAGCAAACCCACAAATTTTTGTTTTTTTCGTGAGAGTCTCAGAAGACAGATTCATTTAGGAGATGGACATATGCCAAGGGTTTGTACAGGAAAACATTGAGCTTTGTGACTGGTTGTAGCTGGAGAAGTTCCAGGGTTTGAGGCTGGCTGGGTGGGGAGGTTAATATGGGAAAGTAAGAGCAGTGAGGGCACTTTGTCTGGCATGGATTAAAATCCGTGTGAGCCATCCAGAGTTCCCAATTCATTAGGGATCTTCAAATAAAACCACTGAATTTGGGTCTGAAGTTTAGAATATTATGCAGTCTTACCGCATTTAACAGGGCATAACTGCAAACTGTTTACTGATATACATTAAAAGTGGATGCAAGCTCTGTTTTTGAGACTATTTTGTCATATTCTCACTCCCTTAAAACTTCTGTAGGTGACACGTCCAGGATTCTGTCTGGTTTAGATAGTGCTGTCAAACCTTTATGAACAATGTAACAACTCAGTGTGCTTTCAACCATGCAAACAGCAAATCCTCAGGCTCAGCACTCCATACATAGAAATGTATTGTTTGTGGACTCCTGCCAGACTGTGGCACATTACATGATATTAAGACAATTAAACAAATGCTCAAATGGATTGAATTGATTAGTGCTGAATTAAAAAAAAAAATTTCAGCAAAGGTGATTAACACAGTAATATTCGTGCTTTTAGGCAGCAGATTAGTAAAGCTGAAACAGTCCTGATCTCCTTCACTGAAATAGTCTCTGGCTCGTAAATGATAAACAATTCTCAAGATGGTGAAGGCATTTTTTCAGCAGCATGGAACAGTAGCTCCCTTTGAGTCACTTGCAATTTACATCAGACTCTAAATGCAGAAACTCTAAATGAAAAAGAGCCCACCATGCATTGCACAAGAATGTGGACTGGATACAGTCATTTTACATATTCTGCAACAGAAGAAATAATAAAAACTGATCTCAAGTATCTGTAGGGAAAACACCTACATTTTACGCTGGGGTAGGCATTGCCTGGAAATCAAGTTAGCTGTAGCATGACACTCCTAAGGAAGCACTCTGCTGCAACCTCCCCTCCCTGTTTTCGCTCCAGCTCATGTTTTATTTCGTTTGTTGTTGCTCTCTCTTTTAAGGCCAGTTTACATCAAGGATTCGCGATGAGACAAAACGGTTGCAGGGAAAGTTGCAGCAGAGTGAACTGGTCCGTCTCAGCTCGAGTCTAGCTGGCTGACGGTGTCGCCTGTAACTCAGCTTGTCAAGTTGCCAGAGGCCAGTTTTAGAACATAAGGCACATCACTTGTTACAACAGCCAATCAGCTCGTAGCAACGTCACCGTTGCTAAGAAGTACAGTGTAGAGCAGCCAATAGGAACACGTACTCCCAGAAATGATCCGTGATGGGCCGAAAAGTGCACGTCACGGTTTAAATACAGAGGCATGGAGAGGTGCACAAGTGTAGTGTCCTTTCAGACCACCAGAATTACAATATGCTGAAAGGCTATTAAGGGATTTTTGCCCAATGACACCAAAAACTGCATACCCCAGCTTTAAATTGATTAAATTCCATTAGCTGTAGCTTCCACAATCCAGATGACAACCAAGTTTGCTAATTTATGATAAACTGCTAAATTACATTTGAATCCCTTGCAGAATGTTGACTGCTATTAAATTTACACTTTATTGGCTCATAAGAGCCAATATTAAGCTTCAGTGAATTTTTCTTCTGTTGGGGCCATTTAATAACAAGCAAAGCCCTTTTAATGAAGCACAGGATTACTGGCTTTTATCACAAAGTTAGATATCAAACCTGTAGATGTAGCCTTTAAATTTAATGAAGTTCCTTATTGTAAGCTTGATAAACTGCTGCTGAAATTATCTGAGAAAAGCTTCACTGTATCTTTTGAGCTAACAAAAGAGCTTGTTGTGAACTAGTACCCTTTTTCTTTTTTTTTTGCTCTATTATACACTACTGAAACAGCACTAAGAGGGCCACACATGAAAGACTTCACAAAATGATGCTTCTGCGATGCAAGTACCATGATGACGATGAAGCACTCTACTAGTGCAGACCTAATACTGCATGAAATATGAAGGAGTACTTTTACCAAGCTACTACAGTATGCTGGAACACAGCAGGTACTTTAAATAGCAATAATTACCCTGTGGACTTGTGGTTGAGAGGCAGACAGAGGCAGGCTCGCTTTTCTGCAATCAGAGTATAAAACACAGTTACAACCATGCATCACATTACTTTACATACCTACTTGGAAGGTAAGTGTTGCTGATTTTTCATAATTTAAAAATGAGTATGAATGTGTGTCTCTTGTCTTTATATCTTGGGCTTCATTCACACTGAAAGTGAGATTTTGTCACCTTGTATGTGACTCTCATCCCAATAATCAGTATGATCAGCCCTTACATTTGCTATACATGTTCTTCAACTCTGAAGTGGATCTCATGATAATGTTTAAAATCTAAAATAGGACATTAGCCACAGCATACGTGACTTACATTAGAAGGCTTACATATCAAAGGACATTCAGTAAATCCTCCATAATTCACAATGTCCCATTTGTCATGACTTGGGTGCTACAGTAGTTTGGCTGAGCCGAGCATGAAAAGAGACAAAAATGGAAAACAGGCCAACAATAGAGCGAAGTTTAAGTGAGCAATAGATCACATTTAGAGTCATCCAAATAAAATCTAATATTAGTAGCTATAAATGAATATAAGGTCTGCATTATGAATGTAGCCTGTATGTTCTCCGTCGCCATCTCACCGTTGTGGCAGCAGGGTTTGGTCAGCTCTGTTGTCCCACCGCTGCAGTCACCCGATGTAAGCTGCTCTGGCAACATCTCTGTCGTTGTTGCCCCTCCTGCATGGGTTGGTGGGAGTTTGACCGCTGCTCTTCCCTCCTCCCTCTCCTCCTTGTCCTTCCCCTCTCCTTCCCTTGCCCGTCCAGGCCGCAGCCTTTTAGCAAAACGACTTGGGAAGGAGGCCAAACGCCGGGAGCGCCGTACTGAGAAGGAGCCGCTGTCCTCTGCTGTCTCCTCAGTATTTTGAGACACCTCAGAGGAGGAGTGTCTCCTCTCAGGGGAGGAAGAGTCTTTACGTAGCTCCAATTTAGGGTTGGTGGAGCTGGGGGAGTGGGCTGGGGCTGATTTAGTCGGGGCAGAGGGAGCAGAGACTCCTCTGTTGGGGCTGTGGGTGTAGGGGGGGCTGTGCAGTCTGTAAGGCTTGCTCACGTCAATAGAGTTGCTCTGCTGCAGGAGCTCACGGAGAAGGGAGTTGGCCTTCATCTCCCTTCGCCTTGCAAAGGGGAGCCTCCGTGGGGCACTGTTCCCTGCCCCAGTCAAGCTCCCACTAGTCCCAGGAGCAGCAACCAAAACAACTCTGCTGTGAGAGTTTGTGTTGGCCGGGCGTAAGGTTTCAGGTCTGGCTCGAGACCTCTGCAGGTCGCGGTCCTTGCGCTCCCAGCCCTGCTGCTTGCGTGTGGGTAGGCAGTAGGTGTGCATGTATGTGATCAGCTCCACCACTGAATGCAGTTCTTTCTCTGAGCTGAACTGAGGCTTAACTGGCTCAGTGGGAACAGCAGCCAAAACTGTCACTCCCTCCACCTCGCTGCTGGAAGACTCCTCCTCCTCTTCCTCCCCTTCCTCCTCTTCATCCTCCTCAGACTCACTGTCCTCGTCCTCTTCTTCCTCTTCGTCCTCCTCTGTGTCCTGGGCTGGAGTGTCCTCTGAGTCCTGGGCGGTAGTAAGGTGGCGGTGGAGTTCAGTGCACAGGCGACCTGCAGGACGCACCGCTCGGGGCTTCCGCTCCTGAGGAAGGTCACTCTGAGGAAGGGGACACATGCACACCCACATGAATACCAGTGTGAGAAATGTTTTTTTCCTTCTTTAGTCATCAAAAAATGCAGTCAACATACACACTTCAAAGGTTATAATCTTTTTTTAATATATTGAAAGTAATCCACGTTTTCTTTATTTCTTTTTAAATAAAAATTGGAAATGATGAATTCTTGGTGTGTATCAATGTTTTGTGAGAGAGAGACTACCTGTGTAAATTATTACTTTTTTCCCTAAACCATCCTTGTGCCCTAAAAACATTATGATTTGATTTTTTGCACAAAATGCCTTATGACCTTTCTAAATGCGGCAATGTGTCGGCTTTTGTCTTTGGACATCGATATGAAATGGCAACCTTCAAAAAAAAAAAAAGCCCTCGCTCTTTGACTCAGTGGAACTGACACTAAAATCTGACATTTACTATTGATTTTTTTTTAGATTAAAAATTTTTCATTTTCTATCAAACTCCAACTGTGCTGCAAAAATCTCATCACACTGTCTACAGTTGTTCATGGGAACAAGAAAAATGAACCGCGTACCAAACAACAACAGACTCATAAACACATAAGAGTATCCTCAATTTCCTGCCCTGGATGCAGGAACACTGAGCAACAACAGTAAATTTTGCTTCTGACTTTGTGAGGGATGATTCAGTGTGCAGCTGTGCTGAAATGGCTGATTCTGTATTACTCATACAGAGAGAACACACAGAGAGAGACTCTGATTCACTGTTGCCCTCTTGCCCTGTCAGTCAATACTCCCGCCATCTGCCACAGCAAAGCCACGCTACTCTAAAACTAAAGCTCACACGCACACACACTGCCAGCACCCACGAGGTTAGAAGGGTGTGTGATGGATCCAGGCTTGGCTTATCCCCACATGACATCCTGCGGGTATTTTGTATCCTCTTCGCTTGAGCCTGAGCAGAAGGCTGTGAAGGCTCACCGTGCTTTATGCTTGTACAAGATAAATGACTGGTGTTGTAATCAATGACCACTTGAAGCACAATGCTAGCAGCTATCCAATTACTGCTAAGTCATACAGCAGTAGCCATTGTAAATGTCCTCTCTTCCCCAACACCACATTCATCATGTGCAGCAGCTGAAGGTCTCTGGAAGCTTGAAGGCTCAAAGAGTTTTTCCTCTAAAATGAGACATCTGTCATGTGAAACATAACAAAATGTTGTACTAGCTGGACAACTGCTGGCTGGACTTGAGACTCTGGACTTTTGCTAAACCTCTTCCAGGAAAGCAAGCGTGATTAAATTACTTTATGTGATGCTGCATTGTCCATAAAGTTAAGGATGGATTAAGTGTAAGTAAAACTAGATAAAGGTGTAGGAAAGATACTGATTTAAGAAATCAGCATTGACTGTTGGTGGAAAGCAGGACAGCAACTATTTGCTATGGTGTCAGAGTCATTACATTAATCTCAACTACATCATTCTACCTCCACCTATGATTTTGGGAGAGGATAGCTATTATTTGTGGCACAAGGGTTGACTTGTCAAGAAAACATAACTTAGATCACTTGAAGCTTTTGACCAGCCTCTTACTCTAAATGTTCTAGTCTTCTAGTGTCTGGACAGACGTAAAAAATTATTTATGATCAAACACTGAAATCTGTTCAATGCATTGGTCATACTCCTGGGTGACTAGCCTGCAAACAAGTGCAGATTTTTTTCTTGAGGGAAACCTCGCAGTGGCTGTAATATCAGCACACAGGGAAGGAGGCATGAAGTGTGAATACAGTAAAGCTTTGGTTCTATGTCACAGTTACCCATTTTCCACTAACGTGAAACCAGTTTCATTTCACTTTGCACATCCAATTCTGAAGGATTCTGCTTATATCATAGTTATAAGCAAGGTTAGGGTTAACTTTAACCATAACCCTAATCATAACCATAACCACATACTGCATAATGCATTATAAGTGTGTTCATTATGAGTGATTATGTGTTATATATGCTTATAATGAGTCATAATGCATTATAAAGCGAGGCTTCATAGAAAGTGCTTCCAAAAAATGCTACTAAACCAGAAAAATTGGTTCCCTGCTCAAACCAAAAATAGCCCTCACCAATGCCCTCTGTTGATGACAAATCATTGATAAAAATGGTCCTGCTAAAAACTGGCTCGTGGGTTAGTCCACTAGATAGCACCAAGGTTCAAGAATCTCGAATAGAACTGGTTCAAGAACAAAAGCTAATTTAACGGAAAATGGGTAGGTTAGAAAAAGACTAAGGAAAGCTAGAGATTTGTTGCAGGAAGAAGAATGAAGGGAAGAGTTGAAAAATGTTCTGAAACACATTAAACTATCACTGTCTGCTAGCCAAATCTGCCTTTAAAAGAGCAGTTTTAAAAGCTTTTGGAGTAATTTGTGCCTCACCTTGACCAGAGGTTTGACCGGCCGTAGGCTTCTGTTGCTATAGCGATGGCCGTGGACTCTTTCTTTGTGTGCGTCGATGCCCGCGGGCACATTAGGAGGACTCAGCAGCAGCTTCTTCAGCTAGTGAGAGGAAGGTGGAATAAATCAGTTAGGCTACAAGTTGCTAATTAGCATCCATCACACTAAGTACAGTAGTAGAATGTGCCCGCTCCTTTGCTTGTGTCTTTATGGGACCAAATATTTTCCCTATAGATGGAAAGACTGATAGCAATTTTGAGATTTTGTCCTCCTAAAATGAAATTTAGGATTTAAGAATTTGGTTTAGTTTAGTCTTGATGTTACAGTTAATCACGTTAAAAATAGGAAGGGTTTATAATAGCATGAAAGCTTCCAACATTTGGCTCCTTCAGCTTTCATCCCAGTTCCTAATCTATATTCTGTCGGCTGCTAACGCTCTGTAGATGGATGTTTGTACAAGAGAAAAATGTGCAGAAGAGGCCATGAGGTTATGATACTGTACATTTATCACATCCCTAAAGCTGACAGCTACATGGCACATTCTCGTCTCCCATCAGAGCGGGTTTCAGCCACTTCTCTCTCAATAATAAAACAGAATATGAATTCTGCACCTCCTTTTCACCCCCCCCGTCTTTCCATTCTAAGAGTCTTGTCTCTCCGTCAATCCTTTGATTTGCTTCTGGTATCTTTCTCACCAGTCCTGATATCTATTGCCTACTTCTCCCGCTATATTCTTTTGTACAAATACCAATTCTTTCACCTCATCCTCTCCATCTCTCTCCCCCTCTTTCTCTACCAACCATCTCCATCTTTACTTTCTTCAATCCTTTTAGCTCCTTTCCTGTTTTCATCCATAAATCCTTGCAAGCTTACCCCCTTTCTTCCTATTCCATTCCCCATCTTCATCTAAATCTATGTACTTTTACATCAACTCTGTCTTCTTCCTGATCTCCATCTATCACCCTTAATGTTGTCTTTTACTTTTTACTCATCCATCCGTCTTTCAACACTCACATCAAACAGGAAGCAGGAGAGAGGAGACGGAACAAACCCCTTCTGAATCCTTCTCCGGGTATTACCTTTCAAATGGATATTAACACAACTGCTCCTCATTCCTCACTATCCTCTCATTGCGTTTTTTTTTTCTCATCTTCATTCATCCATTCATTCCAGTGCCTAGCTTCATGACAGGGCTATCAGCTGATATAAATCAGCTTAGGGAGAAAATCCCCCACTAAGCTGTGCAGCGTTTCATCCAGGAGAAGACGATGTGGAAAACACAGATGTGATAGGAATAAGGATTGGAGCAGCAGGATGTACAGGTCTTCCCAAATGATTTACAGCAGAGGGCAGGACACACACAGGGTTCACTTAATGCTACACACCCTCTGGCAGCCATATTGGAGGTTCTCCTCTCTGGTAATAGGGACTGTGGTCACCTGATTGTGTTTGTAAACAGATGTAAACACAGTTATTGAATTGAATTAAATATGATTTGATCATTGCAACAAAAGTGAGTAAAAAGTTAGTCCTAAATGATAATCTCATCACTGGTTTTAAAAAGCAAAAGCTGCAAAGTGGGAGGAGATATAATATCTGTGGTATGCTTGTAAAATTCCTTTCATTTTCTTACGTGACATTTTGGAGCACCTCCAAGGCTTTTATAGTCCCTTTCACACACACATACTTTAACCTTGAACTTATCTGGAACATACCTGGAGGAGCTCTACAGTTTGTGAAGCACAAATGATCAAAACAGTTGGACTGGAAATTAAACTGATTATTTACTCTGCCAGCTCTCTAGTACACAGTCACTATAATGTCAGATTGGGCCCATGTGTGAAAAGAGCAGGTCATTGGCTGGATAAATTACAGTGAATGCGCAGAATGTAGCAGCTTTCAGCTCTTTTCTTTTGCCTGTATAATGCTTTTTCCACTCCTTCACTGATATTACACATCCATCCAAATACATGAAGTATTTCTTTAACCCTTATCATTAAGAATGATCCTCCTGCATGCTCTACCCAGGCCCCACCCTTAACCAAACAAAGTATTTCCAGTAGTTGAGAGCACATCCACCTTGGTTTGACCTCCTGCTGTGTACAAAATGGATGGCCACAACATAAACCTATCAAACGATTCAATTATCAGGGAGAAACTTACATTTCTATGTCATAAAACAAAGAGACAGACTGTTAAAGAAGAAAACCTCTAAACAGGTATTTAATGAGGGTAAAAATACCTTCAAAACAAGACAGTATTTTGTCAGAAACAAGTTGTTTTCTGGTCATAATATTATTCAACCACTGGGGGTAATGGTGCCAATTTGCTTGATATAGAGACATAAAGCGTAAAGTAGAGTTCTGTCCATAGTGGTGTCTGTTTGCCATGAAGCTGCACATCATTGCTGAGTCATCATAGTTACACCTGTTTTATTTAACACTACAACACCTTTACTGCAATGCTTCAACGAGTGCAGCATTAACACCCAACAGAGCTGGCTGTAACTACATAGTACTATCTGGGTCAAATGACTGACAGGACGATCGCCTGCATCACTAATGGAGCCACCGCGGCCCTTTGTGGGCGAGCCAACTTGGCTCAGAGTGTGTGATGATGCTCCTCTGAGAGTCCCATTGAGGAAAGTGAAGAGGAGACTGAAGGTTTGTGTCTGTGTGAAACATTGAAAGCCTTCCGGCAGCATTCAGGCCCCTCCATCTCTCTACTCTACTCTTCTCTGCTCTACTCTACTCTGGGCGCCTTCCAGAGCTTCACTGGCAGCATCAATGGAGGCCTTGTTCTGTGGTGGGACACACACGCACACACACACTGACACACACACTAGAAAAAACAGGTTGCAGTTGCAGTAACACATGAATGAAAGACAAACACATGAACAGACACAGCAACATGAAAAAACGGGGGGGGCACTTGCAAACCATCACAAACAGGTAAAAAGAATATGCATGCACAAAATGTGAGTAGAACGAGAAAGTATGTCCACTTTCAGATATGTTTAAGGCCCAAATGTTCTGTTTGCCAATTTGGCTGTTGACAGTATTTAAAAAAACATCTGAAATACAATTAAAAATACTGTCAACTTTCCCCTTAGTTCAGGATAATTATTATTTGGAGATAAAAGATTTGGACTCAGTCAATAAAATAAGCATATACAGGGTAAACACATTGCAAGTTATTTTAGAGTAAATTATAAAATGGTTTAGCTTGACCATAATTAGATTTCACATCTGCAAGTGCTATTTGCTAAACCATATTTACAATGTGACAAATCTCAGTGACAATCCAGTTTGCAATTATATCCTAATAAAAACAATAATTCATGATGCAGATGGTTCACAAATTAAAGGAAAAACCTGCAAAAATGAGCAAAGAATGTAATACAGAAGCTTTCTTTCAGGTCTTACTGAATGGTTATATCATTTTGTGAATCTTGGTCTTATCTGGAGCCTCATAATGAATCAACACCTTACTGACACATCTTGTTTTCACATTAATTTGTCACACATCTATATTTTCTAATAGATTCCGAATTGTCTGATTTTCTGTGAAGATATTTAATGATATCAGGGTGTTAAATCCAGCAATATATAACTTACTTGTCCAAACATTAACATAAGGTCTGACTAGTAACTGAAGTTATTTGTTTGACACATCTAGATCACATTATGAGTGAATCATCACAATAATTAGGCTAAATTACATAAATGTCAACAAAAATAATGTAAATCAATTAATTACAATTACTATAGATAATTGACTACAAATTAGTTAATACTTTTAGTAAAATTTCTGAAAGGTCATCAAAAATTACCTCTCTAATGTGAATCCAAATCAAGCAAATAGACTGACACTTTTACGGCACGAGCACACACACGCACACACACACACACACACACACACACACACATGCACATACACAGACACACATTGCTGTATCACTTCTGACCAGTAGAGGACAGCACTGCACTCAGGTCTGAACAGCAGTCATGTGACAGTGAACTACTCGAGTGAGGGAAATAGTGGTCGAAGCGCACACACACACACACACATACATACATACACACATACACACATCTGGCAGCTTCAGTAGAGTAAACAGCATAATGTTATTACACCAGGCTTTTCTGTGTGAGTGGATGTCACGTTGCTATTTTTGCCACTGATAGTTTTTGCAGCAGAAACTGAGTGGAGCTGCGGGATGATTTGATTTATACAGTAAAGAGAAATATTCCACTTTCTGTCAGGTGGCTGGAGTCCATTGTGGAATGACTGGACCGCACTGAGAGTAGACACGTTGCATTTCAGACCAGTGAATCATTCTGGGAATCCTCGGGGAAGTCAGAGACCAGAATTATGAAACTTTAAGTTCATAGAAATAAAGCAGAATTATTTTGAATTTTTGCTTTGCCATTTTTTTTTTATCAGCAGAACAGGGGGAATGCCAGACTGGAAAACATTAATTAAGCAGATGGGGAAAAAACAGGTCAAGGAGGAGCTTGGATGTAAATATAGGTACTTAAAATGATGAAAACAGTAATTTAGACTGTAAAAGCTCAGGTACTACTACAGTTAAGTGGCAGCTACAAGTGAAAAGTAATAGCAGTAGTAGTGTAGTTGTTTACAGAGACAGTTCAGATGGAGAGTTGCATCAGTTCAGACACCAGGAACACTGAAATGTTGTTAACCAGCGTTCCATAACATGTAAATGACGTGAGACATCTCATAACTTCAGATTTAAACAAGTCTGAACCCTCAAAAGCTAAAGAAGCCTCGACTCGTCTTTCTAGTCACAAACTTGCTGCCTGAAGGTAAAATAAAATGATGCCCAAGGGGGAATATTTTAGATATCTTAGTGGCAGCAGCAGAGATAGTGATAGAGCTGTAGACTGAGGTAGTAGGATAAAAAATCGACCTGTGTTTATGTATATGAGGAAACTGTTGTTTTGCTTGCCTTCAGAGAGAGAAGGAGATATTCAAGACTTTTTTAGCTCTACTGTTATATATTTGAGGCAAAACAAGCTGGAGAGGCACATGTATTGCTGGTGGAAGACAGATCATGAGTACTTACTGCAGCGATAACATGCAAAGCACACACAGTTAATCGCTTTGCTAAGAGCGAGCTAATAATTAATGAAGTTATTTTGTGACATTTAGGCTAGATGTAGGCTTTTGGGTTATTTACGCAGAAAAACTTAAGGTTCAACAGAAACTTTTCTTTAAGGGTCAAATCTGATCAAGTTGGAAACTGAACTTATGAATCTGAAGATGAAGGTAAATACAGAATCAATCTGCCCCTAAACATCACATTAGTACATGGCAATTTTGCTCTCTTTTGCCCTGTGATAAAGTTCCAAGAAAATGAACCGATAAATGATGTAAGCAGGGTGGAGTATGTGTCCACACTGACTTACACTGTACTCACCCAGTTCATTTCTAGTATAAAACACTGACTATCTAACAGAATCTGCCACTTCTCATTTGACCTTCACCGTCTTTTCTTATATGAAGGTAGAAACTGAGAAAACTGGCAAGCGTAACTGATTAACCAGCCAACACTCATTCTTATTTTTGACAGACTGGTTGACTGATAACCAAGGAGTCTTCAAGGTGAAGCAAAGGGCAGGACAGTCATGTGTGGGGCCGTAATGTTTTTTACCACAACAGCAGAGATGATGGCATCTGGTGGCTTGACCTCTCTGTATCACTGACTTGTTGTTTTGGACTAAACAAAACCTCCATGGCATTAACAGCAACAAAACCAGTTCTGTCTCAATGTGTCCTGTTTGCTGTTACTATGCCAGCACAGTGTCAGCCGCACATTAAAGGCTGGCATTTTTTTGGCTTCCTCCACTGCCAAACTATCCTTATTCCTCCACTGAACTATCTGAGGTCATTACAGTCATCATCATTTCCACCAATTTGGAAAGAATGCTCCTTCCTCTGGTCATTTGTCTCTCTGATGCCAGGCTCATCCTGTAATGGTACCAACGTTGATAGTGCAGGCTTAAATAAACATAAAGGTAGAATATGACACATGATCCCAGCTCCTTAAAGACTGTAAGAGTCTCTAAAAGTTCAAGGCTTTAGAAATTATAAAACCAAATAAAAAATGAGTAAATTAAGGTGCAGAATACTTAATATGCTTAAACAAGGCAAAACAAGGCTGGCTGCATAGTTCTTAAGGTCCTTTTAAAATATATATATTGAAAAAAAAATATATATATACTGTATATATAGATATATTTTTTTTCCCTCAATTTTTCAACTCTATATGTGTGCAGATTTATAGGAAAACCATCCAATTGTTGTTGAGTCTCATGATCGGACTTCGTGGAAAAGTCATCAAAATCATTAGAATTCATCCTACTGAGGTTATCTACACAGGAAGTCACAGTGATTCAACCAAAATTTTAGCACGTCTAGACAAAGGATGTGAACTAAATGAAAGCATCTATTGTCACGCTGCTCAAATAGCTAAAAAGTTCAAAAATTTCTTCAGGGGCTGAATCTGAATAGGGCTGAATCTGTGCCACGCACGCCCTCGGCGCCCACTAATGTCGACAGCCTCACCTCTGTTGTGGAGGACTTTTCGCCGCCACTTTAACCAAGAGGTACAGATTTTATGTGGAATCGTACAGGGATGAAACATTTTTGGAGTAAGGTCATAGCTTTTTTTCTGAACTAATTGTCAAAGCTGGCAGTGCTGCTGGAGAAGGAGAAGCAGGTTCATCCCCAAACTTGGCTTTTGTCTAAATTATTTGCAAATATCAAGAAAGCATTTTCATGGATGAAAAATTAGAAACAGGCTCGAGTGTGAGATGAGTCATAAGAATGTTTAAAACGTTTTTCAATGAGAGAACCAGATTTTGATTTAAAAATACCCTTTTCTCTCTCTCTCTCTCTCTCTCTCTCTCTCTTTTTTTTTAACATATATTTGGCAAACAACATAAGATACATGAACAATGAAATCATGGACACAGAAATAAAACTGGGAAAATGTATTTTTTAATTTATGGGGTCTTCATACTCAGGGTTATGAAACCTGCAAGTCCTATGTTTGACTTGAGATAAGGTATTAACATTACATTAAACTGCCCCCCCCCACCAAAAAAACCCAAACACACACACACACACACACACACACACAATTAATTAATCATCTGACATTTTTCTGCAAGCCTTTGGTGGGGGTCTTAATTCTTGTGGTGTGCTCAGTTAGCTTTTTGTTGCTAAACATTCAAGCTTTCATTGTGGAGCCAAACAAACCCCCTCCAACTCCCTGACAGACTTTCATAGGGCGACTCAGTGTACAACTGCAAATGGGAAAGCAGTGCAGCTCGGTGAATATTTACGCTGTAGGTATTCAGCCATCCAGCACGACTCACAGCCACCAAACAATAGTGTCTTTGTAGACTGCCACTAAATCAAAGTGCACAAGAAAACCCTGTTAGCAGCCGCATTCCCTGTGAAATTTAAGTGAAATTAAGGAAGCGGGCTGGATTCATCCTGACAAGTGCAATAAGGCCACATTACAGCAGTAATCATAAGTCATTTATTGCAGTGAAATAGCTTCCTGCTTCAATTAAGCTGCAGAGCTGAGTGCAGGCCGGCATTCTTCTGACAGCAGAGTGAACTCACAGGAAAGTAGGGCACAATATTCACAGTAAAGAGATACGGCAATTTGTTGTTCCTGTGCGATGAGATGGAGCTTTAGTGTTTTTTAAGGGTGACGCGGTTCAGGTGCAGGCAGAGGCTGATAACAGAGGGGTACAGAGAGAAAAACAAGGTTTCTTCCTAGAAGTCTGGTTCAGGGAACGATGGAGGGGCCTAAAGGGTGAGAGAGAGACATCCAGCAGCACTGTGTGAAAAGAGAGAGAGAGGGGGGAGGAACGGGGTTCAAAACAAGCAAATACATAATGTGGGCAGCATGCTGGAAGACCACACATGCTTAAACATGTGAGGATTTTACTACCTTTATCCTTCAGCTTAAAGCACAAATCTAATGCAGGACTTTTGCACTGTATTTTGGCCCTATTTTTGTAGTTTG
>JAQFJA010000026.1:25089756-25101370 GCA_029874485.1 Naso brachycentron | reverse complement strand
AATATTAGCGTGAAGAAGGCTTTTGACGTAGACGTTCTTTTTAACTAACGTTGTCACACATTTTCAGGTACTTTCTGTAAAGTTAATTGTATATGGGGCAAAATGTAAACAAAGACGATATCTCATAGATAAAGCCATTTTGGGAAAAATGGGTGGGGTTTATGTAACCTATGTGGCCGATGCTGACAACAGACAGTGACATGTAGTAACATGGGTACGGTCCTTTAACCTTACATTTGCAGCATCTTTTTGCATCTTTGCATTATGTTATTTAGTGAACCAGAAGCCTGAAGTGAAGATTTCAGTCAATATCAATCTCATCACTTAAATAAAAAATAACATTTATAATAAAAGAGTGATTACTTTCAGCCTCCAATGATTGAGTTAGAAAACAGTCAGTGAATGCTGCCTTTTGAAGGCAGGATTGAGGATTGAGTCCATGGTCAATTTGAGACAAACATTAGTTCTACAGCTGAACAGAACTGTATTTGTAGGAGGAGCCTCACCTCAAAGAGCTCATCTGCTGTACTGTAGTGGATGGAGGCCGGTGACGCATCTGCCGGCTGATCGTTGCACCACTGTAGCTCGCTGAGACAGTTGACGCTGTCAAAATCGCTGGTGTCCAGCTGGGAGAGGTCGATGTCCGGGAAGTCAGTGTCCAAACGGTCCGAACACACCTCCTCCTCCCCATACTGCAGACGGAAAAAGAGAGGGAGAGAGGAAAGGGTCACTTTGGGCAAACATGGCCATTAAAGGACAATTCCCAGGCGGGTTGTGTTTATCGAGACGCAACAAAAGTGCATGAGGAACTTTGTAAAACATGATCTCTTAAACTGGAGGTGCTGATCACAGCTGGAAAATCCTCGTTGAGACATGAACATTTTGTTTGTATGTGTCACTGCTGTCTGCTGCTTTGCTCTCTTCTGCGATCACAAAGGAAGTGATGTTTTCTTTGTAACTAACGCTCTCTGAAACACAAGCCACCGAACATGGGAAATAATTCTGCTCCCTCTATCAGTCTGCCAAGGTTGGTGTTTTCTGTGAAGTTTATCGCTCAGTGCAGCACTGCCATTGTTAGAATTAGGGGTTTAGTTCCCATTGGGCCACGCTTTCTAAAATATGTATGCAGTTGAAGTACTGTGAGGCACTTCGAATAAAAGCCTCCATCATCTGGCATATACTGTATATTATTACACTGTTCACTGTTGGAGTCACAAGGAGCTCTCATCAACAGCCTCTCATCTCTCAACAACTACTCATTATAAATAATGAGTCTTCCATGTTAGAGGAGGTTCGACAGTGAAACCAACAGAGACATCTGCTCTGGCACAATGCAGGATTTCTCAAAAAATATCTCACACACACCAGCAGCACTTATCTGGAAGCACCCTCATGCATTTATCCTACACATCTCTCTGTGACTCGCAACAGAGTTCAACCAGGACCCGAGAGAACTTCAGGTGATTAGTTCGCCTTCATTTGTTGACAGTGTGTTAATCAGTGAAAAAGTAACTGCCCCGCTTAGTTGGTTTAATCTGTGGATTCTGACGTCACGTTGGCACATGACTGGTCTTTGTTTTCTGTCTTTTATTCGGTCAAGATAATGTCTTGGATCCTATGAACCATCTTAAAAGGCAAATAATGAGTGCTTTGCACAAAAATTCCATGGAGAATTTAATTTACTGCCACTGTTATGCATGTCTTTACTACTGTGACAGAAGTTTTTATTCTTTCAAAGATGGATATTTATATGGCAGCAGAAGTCAAACATACTTTAAATCAATTAATCAAATTGACCTTATTTTGCACTCTATCTTGTGAACTCCCTTGATAACTCCTTCCACCTCCTTTAAATTCCTTGAACTTTATCAAGGACCATGCCAGCCCTCTTGCATATTCATAAAACATTGTCATGATCCTCTTAAACTGTTTTAGAAACTTCCAGAACCCCTTCAAGACTACCTAAAACCACTTACTAGAACACAAAAAAAATGCAAAATCCCCACCCAGTTCCTTGAAGATTTTAAAGCACTTCCTTATAGGACCTCAAAATCTTCCTAAGAACCCTGAAATCCTCTCGATAACCCTTAAAAACTCTCATGAGGACTCATTTAGAAATCCCAAAGGATCAGTCTAAAACCCCTTTGATATCACCTCTTAATACTTTTTAAAAACCTCTAGAACATCCTCAAGAACACTTCCAAAGAAACTTTGTGATGTACTGAGATAAAGTTCCTGTCAGAAGTTTGCAGCCATGTGGTCTGCAGTCACAGCACATGGCTGGAATTAAGACAGCGACATGGGCCGCATCACTGAGACAAAGAGAAAGAACAGGAAGTGTGTGTGTGTGTGTGTGTGTGTGTGTGTGTGTGTGTGTGTGTCTCTGTGTGTGTGTCTGTGTGTGTGTGTGTGTGACTCCGTGTGAAAGGAAGTAGCTTCTTGAGTAATGAATAAAGGAGGGAGGAGGAAGGGAACTTTGAGGAAGCAGGGAAGGAAAGTGGAGTATTTTTTATAAGCATTGTGTGCATGTTGAATGTGTTATAAATGTGTGTTTGCGTGTTTGCACATGACCTGTTTCCACAAAAGAGTCGAGGTCAAAGTCGCTTTGTATGTATGAGTAAGCATGTAAGTATGCTCCGTCTTATCTGTCTCTCATTCATGTATATACACACACACACACACACACTTTTTTCCATTCATCTCACTGGGAGAGCAGACAGGTTCGACCAGTTGCACCAACCATCCCTCAAACTGAATAAACTGAATCTAACGGACGTTTTTCATTTGCTATCAGGTTTCCTCAGGCGTAATCTCATCTCCACTGACTGACTGAGAACACACAGCTTCTCTTCTTATTTTGTCCCTGAAACCCATGAGTCAATATTTTGTCCCAGGGAACGAAATAACTTTATTCAAGTGTTAATGAAATATATTACAGGCACAAGTGGTATTGAGTGATTTCGAGCTATTTACTGTCACGTGGTTATGCCCTGAGAGGACAAATATTGCATGCAGCCTTTGAGAACACATAAATCCTATTAAGTGAGCCTGTAAAATATTTTCTTTAAAATGCTATTCATGACACGTTTACACTTACCCAACAGCCCCAAGCTACACAAAATTTTTAACAAAATTAATTACCTAAATCACTCAGTTTGAGAAAACACTCTAAAACATTCACACCATGACTAATACCATACAATACATTAATGTTTCCTATTGAAAGTATTTAAAATTGCTGACTTTGTTTGATACAGTGCAGTCTGTGGTGTCTGCAGTTGTGCTAAAAATGATTATTAATGACTAATGGAAACTGTCCTAGCTGCTAGCTTATGTTAGCATTGCTAACTCATCTGTATCAAATGTTCACCATTTCAGGATGTAAAACGTAACTGATTACAAAGTATTAAAAGGGTACATTGAATAGAATGCCTTACATTTAATAGTCAACATGCAAACAGAGTAATCGACATATTTTCATCATTAAGTTTGATCAGCTAGCAGATAGCTTAGCCAGTCACAGCTCAGTTTGATGATCTCAGCCTTCAGAAGGCTGTGGGCTTTCATGAAAGCAGCTCGATCTAGTTTTAACAGTCACTAACGACAAACATATTGTAATCGCATCAATAAGCTGATGCAAAACATTACCGGAGCGAAACCTTCATTACATGCTGACATTCTGTATCCTCTTCCCTCCTCCTCGATCATGACCAATCAGAAGAAACTATTTCACATAAGCGTTTACAGAATTTACATTTCCCCAAAAACTAATCAACAGCAGTTTATGCATAAATAATAAATCAACAGAACAGCAATTGTCTCAGCTCCGAAGCAGCATTGCATGATCATCAGTTACTGCTTTCCTCACACTTCCTATCTCATTATTTTGCACTGTTTGTTCTTATTTGAATGTATTCTTAATGATTTTTTAACTCTTTTTATTTCATTTTAAAAAATGCTTGGCTTATCTTTTTTATAATTACAAACACATTGTAAAACAATTATTTCAGTAACTTCTGAAGTGCTTTAAAAAAAAAAAAAACATACAATCCTACCTACACTCTACACACATTCTGTATATCCACTACACAAACACACACTCCATTTCCCATCATCCTCAGAGCCACCTTCAGTTTCTTAGAACATGCTTCGCCTATCTGATCATGTTGTATTTATGATCACTGCTCGTAGTTCTTTGATCTACAACCTCGTACAACTCTGAGTACAAGTGTTCCCTCTCTGCCTCTCCATGTGTAGGTGTGTGTGTTTGCTGTGTGTGTGTGTGTGTGTGTGTGTGTGTGTGTGTGTGTGTGTGTGTGTGTGTGTGTGTGTGTGTTTTCTGTGTGTGTGTGTGTGTGTGTGTGTGTGTGTGTGTGTGTGTGTGTGTGTGTGTGTGTATGTGTGTGTGTGCATGTGTGTGTGTTTATCTGGGTCAAGGCATGGATAACATGAGCTGATATCATTTATGGTTTCATAAATTACAGAGCAGAATTACACAGTAGAACAGAGCAGACATGATCAAAGAGCCAATCAGCAAAGTGGAGAAAAAGAAAGCTTGGAGTGACGGAGGGAGAAGAGCGCGAAGGGGGGGAGGGAGAAGAAGAAAAAAAGGCAGTAGAAGAAGGAGCTGCATGGACAGAAGTATGGAGGGAGGAAATAAAAAGGGGATGGAAATGATTGTGAGATGGGGAAAAAGAGAGATGAGTATCAGAGCAGAGAGAATAAAAGGAACGATGGAGGAGGAGTAGAGGGGAGAAGGGGGGGAGAGAGCAGTCGTGACTCGATAAAGAAGATGAAGAGAAGAAGAAGAAGAAGAAGAAGACGAAGAAGGGAAGGTAGGAGGAGATAAAAGAGGACAGGGAGAGGATGCCCTCTATAAGAACCTCCCACTGCTTCCTCTCTCTCCAGTTGCTGATGCAGGTGTGTGTTTTCACCTATCTGTGTGTGTGTGTGTGTGTGTGTGTGTGTTAGTTAGCATGCAGCTCACATCCCTCTCACGTGCGCCTGTCTCATCCCCCTCCACCACTCGTTCTTCCAGCACAACCCTTCTTTCCTTTCTCCTCTTTCATCTCTTCTAGCTCCCTTCATTTACTCTCCCTGCTTGACTCCTCCCCTCTTTCCTTCACCTGTTCTTTTCTTTCTTCTGTACCGTTTCCTCTCCCTCCAGTCTTTCATCTTTCTTACTCATCATTTTTCTTTCCTCAGTCTCTTCTCCTCTACTCTTCTTTCTTGCTCTCTTTTCCTTCTTTTCCTCCCTTCTAGCCCTTTTCCTCATTCTCCATCTTTCTTACACCTTGTTCCTCTGCTTTTTCTTTCATTTTAACTTTGACTCCTCTCCCCCTCTCTTACTGTTTCCTCTCGTTTCTCCTTGTCATCTTTCTTTCCTCTAAATCTCCTGTCTTTTTGCATTTTTTCTTTTTCCTCTTTATTTCTCTTCATCTACCTCTCCACTCTGCTTCCTTCCACTCTTTTTCTCATCTTCTTCTCCTCTCTCTTTTCTAAATTCTCATTCTCTTCTCTTCTTTAATTTTCCCATGCTACCAATCATTCCGCGCTCATCTTTTGTCTTCCTTTCCATTCTTCCCTTTTCTTCTTTCCTGTCTTTTCCTTTTTGTCCCCACTTTTCTTCTCACTCTTCCCTTACATTTCTCTCCTCACCCATTTTCTGCTCCTCTGTTTTCCATATCTCTCCCCTCTACTCTTTTCCTTCTCTTCTCTCATCACTTCTTTCCTTTATCCTCCTATCTTTTTCTCTCCCTCCTCCACTAAGAGGACAGGTTGATTGATTTGTTTCCACTCAGCCTCTCTCTCTCCTCAGTCATTCCTCGCTCTTTCCCTCCTTCTCTCCATTGTGGCCGTCAATCAATAAAAACATCCTTGTGCATGACACACATATTCCCGATCTCGTACACACAGAAATGCATGCACACATGTTGTTGAACGAAGAGGACACAAAGTCGAGACTGAGCAGCACACATACAATCTGCATGTCATGTGATGTCATCTGCATCACATTCATGTTCCACGCCGGCAATCCTCTGTCTTATGTGACACTCTGGTGGTGT
This sequence comes from Naso brachycentron, assembly GCA_029874485.1. Classification (NCBI taxonomy): domain Eukaryota; kingdom Metazoa; phylum Chordata; class Actinopteri; order Acanthuriformes; family Acanthuridae; genus Naso; species Naso brachycentron. The sequence goes on along the minus strand of JAQFJA010000026.1, from coordinate 25,095,305 downwards.
CTCCTGCTCTCTGTCACACACACACACTAAAACACACACATGCACTGATGGAGACTGGCCTATGTCACATGTTAACACACACAACAATGAGACATCCAACGTGTAGAAAACTGAGCAACACACAAACACGACTGAGCACACAAAAAAACAGCACATATGTGTTGCTGGTTTGAACATCCTCTTTGCAGCAGCAGAAGGCGATAGGCAGCCAGTGAACGTTGCTGCGGCATGTTCCCATCACTGTGCTGACTCTGAATAATAATGAAGCCCCTGGTAGCTACACGAGATGAGTCACAGACGCCGGGGAGGAGGAAGCAGGCGACCGAGCAGCTCAACAACCAGCAATGCCTCCTCTGCATCTTTTACTAACAGGTCTTTGTGGTGCCTGATTACTGAACACCATGTTGCATTTACTGTCTGAGTACAGAGACCACTGACCTCAAACATGGTTACTACTGGTCACTTGTGGCTGGTAAGCTCAGAAACAGACACATACTCTGGTGGCACTTCAACAAAACATATCAAAACTTGTCACGGCTAAAAACTTTTGAAAATGCTTTAGATGAAAGATGACACAAGCTGCTGTCCTCCACAAAGCAACAAACTTTTCATACAACTTGCTCACATTCTTGTGTGGCTCTGCCTGTCTTTTCTGACACTGTTCCAGATATTTTTCTATTGTTTGATAATTGTTTCATCTCAAGTCTCTAGTCTCAATCCTACAGCTCTACTTTATGTGTTTATGCCATGTGTCTGAAATGTCTGCAAGACGACGCATGTCAGGGAAACACAAGTATATGTTGTTTTAAGTACGTTAAATGTGGTCAGAACTGCTGCTTTTCAAGCATACAGTTGAAAAATCTGATAACGCTTTACAGTTTATCTTCTCTTTCAGAGACACGGTGACTTCCTGCACTGGGTTAAACACAGTTTATTTCAGGATTATCCTAGTAAGGAAGTGAAGCAGCCAAGAGGTGAGAGGAGTGAGTCTGTACCTACATTTGCATGCTTGCCTTCATAAAAAATCTCAATGCACTGAGTTCAAAAGACTCTAAACAATGCATGCTCAGGTGGCCTTAAGCTTAAAAAAAGAGTGAATTTCAGAAGTCTGGACTACGAAAAAGCAAACCACCACAGTGCTCAGTCATCATTCACAGGGGAAAAAATATATGTGATAAGCTTACTAAAAGGGAAATAAACAGGGGAAGATGTGGCTCATTCTTCCTCTTTCAGTGTACTACAGTGACAGCTGCATTAAACAATAGTATTTCAGAAACGAACACATAATTCACCACTCTGTTTAAATCTTTTTGGCTTCAATGGAGCATTAGAACAGGCAGATCAGGCAAATGGGTGTGAAATTAATGTGGAATACAGACACCTTTTAGGTTAAAAAAGGGCAAACTTCAGAGAAAAGTAATGAGGTCATTCTGACTTTAAGAAGTTTTATAAACAACAGAAAATAAGACAGACTATAAGGAATAAGGGAAATGTTGAAAATGTGAATGAACTGAGGAAAACAGTGTAGCAGGGAGGTGGCTATGATATAAAATCGCAGTACAGTACCTATAATTTATGCTCATGTGAATGCAAAATTTAGTCCTGACCTTTGACCTTTTAAGACCTAGAAAATCTCCTTGCTAGCGTGCGCTTGTAAAGGGCATCACAGTGTTATATTGTGGGAATGAGGTGAAAAAAAAAATCAAGCGTGGTAACTTCCATTTGTGGTTAATCTCTGCCTTAGTAACAACAGTAAAAACCTACTGGCCCGTTCAGTCATAAAAAGCCTGCCGGGACAATTGCGCATTAAACCTGCGCTATTTATAGCCAGCCTGCACGTGGGAGAACTATCTGGGCTATAACCAGCAAGATGATATGGAAAGGCCAGCAAGACTCTATAGTGGGGCTGTAGCATGTGGATAAACTGGACAGCATCCTTCACTTCTATCTTTAAACACACACACACACACACACACACACACACACACACACACACACACACACACACACACACACACTTTAAAGGGTTATCTCTTGTTCGACTTCTCATCATGGTGCTGGGCTAAAGCTCCAGAGTCCCTCTGTAGGTTCTCTATGAATAGCATACTGGGATTGTAGTTACACAAGAACTTCTCAAAGGCTTGAATTAGCTTTTTGGTTAGGTTAAGTCTTTGTGGGTGGAGTTAAATTCAACCTTCTCATAGACTAATCTAAATATATGAGGCTTAGGAGCTCCAAGAAACACTGCACACTATTTACACACAAGCTGACTAGCTTAGCATGCCGTGAAGTTGTTCTGCCTCTGAAATTTAGCTAGCTAGCTTGCTAGCTTCGACCATAACCATAACCGATAACACAGCCATGTTAAGTTCACCAGTGCGAGGAAGCCACATAGAGTATCAGTTTGCTGCTGCAGTTTTTTACATCTGCCAAAGTATTGTCAGTGTGTTTTTCAAAAACATGATGAAATGAGACTTTGGCTATAAACTCCTGTTATTTGGGCCTTGGCTGGGAAAAGTTTGGCATCCTCTGGTTTTGTTCTTTTTGAAGTTGTCGAATAAATCAATATATTTCACTGCTTGGTATTAACTAGAAATGATAAAAGTGCTTTTTGACGTTAAAGCTTGGGTAGCTAACGTCTGGAAATCAAGCTAGCTGTAGCATGTGACTCCTAAGGAAGAAACTCCCCTCCCTGTTTCTGCTACCACTCGCGTTTCATTTAGTTTGTTGCCCTCTCTCTTTTAAGTCCAGTTTACACCAAAGATCCACAACAAGATGAAACAGTTGCAGGGAAAGATGCAGCGGTGTAAACTGGTCCGTCTCAGCTCGACTCAAGACAGCTTGTCAAGTCACCAGAGGCCAGGTTTAGTACATAAAGCACCTCACTTGTGTTAACACCCAATTAGCTTGTTGCCAGTTCACCTGTAGCTAAGGAGTGCAGAGCAGACAATAGTGACACACGCTCTCTGAAATTACCAGGATTGGGTGAAAAGTGCCTGTCACAGTCTGAACACAGAGCCAGAGAGAGGTGCAGAAGTGCAGTGTTCTTTCAGACCACTTGAATTACAATATGCTAAAAGATTATTATGAGATTTCTGCCCAATGACACCAAATATGAACTGCCTACCTCAGCTTTAATCAAACTGCAACTACACTTAAAAATGTCAAATAAAAAATAACAAGAAAAAAGGAAAATGTCCTTCAAGTATTTTAAGTTTACACACTGACTATTTCATTTAACAATACTGAAGTTCTCCATTATTCTAGTTCAAAACACATTAAATACTCAAAACCTGTGGTGTAATATGCAACTATGACCCAGTTTGTCTCTACCAGCTTAAACCAGTGCAGAGTTTTATATCTCTTCCCCCAAACTTTGTGCCTTAAATCATGGCTGACATACAGCTTGTGATAAATGTACATATTTTAGGTGTTAGGTCAAATAAAATAAGCCCCTCACAAGTGCACTGTTCTGATAATAATGTGATATTTTATCGATTCTCACAGAGAAATCAAAGCCCTGGCTGCCTTCCCAGCAGCTCTACAGCAGGCCCTTTATAATGTTATGTAAGGTCAGTCACAAGCTCGGTCATGTGCCGGTGAGTCCTCGCCAGCATTCTAGACTGTCCAAACTTCCCTTTACAGGCGCACGCACACACAGATGCACCACCAGCACCATACAAGGTCAAGCTCGCCCAACCCTCTGATGTAGATCACAGGCGGGTGAAGGCAGAAAAGACAATAAGTCTGCCCTGAATATAAGAGATGGTTTCTCAGGTTAGCTGGTACATCCACTGCTGTGTTACATGAATAATTTGATTTGACCCTCAAAGGCTTTGGTTACACTGCTCCCGAAGTGCCAAAGTGCTGAATCAAGAGGCTTAGGATTACCACAACATGAGGTTTCAACTAAAGATGTAGATATTGCAGAAATCCCTCTTACTTACTGCAGAATTGCTTAACTTATTCTGAGCTTTGACACGATTCACAAGAGGGAAAAGAATAATTCTGCTTTTGACCTCTTTTATTAAGGTTCAACTGACCACACCTACCAAAAACTGATTATATGTACATTTTTTCTCAACAAGTTAATTAATTAAGAGTTTATTTTTTAAAATATATTCCTTCTTTCTTTAGTTTAAGGGTCTAAAAAGACACTTTTTTGTAAAAGCTGTCTGAACACTGAGCATTTTGCTACAATAATGGTAAAATTTCACATTTGACTACAGCATATGTTAAATGTGTGTACGTCAAAAATTAAAGTCACATATGACAGTATGCTTGATTCATGAGAACTGAAACTTTCGGCAATATCCGTTTTAAACTCTAAATGACCCAAACCGATGCTTCAGACATGTCTTTGAGGAACTCTGTCATAGAGAGAATCTGGAGGGGGTGTATGTGAAGGTTAAGTGACAGACCGAAGCCCATATAGCTGAGAAATGGTGATGAGCAGAGCCGGATGGAGAGTTGTAATCACCTCCCAGCCTCGCACATTGAAGTGACATGGAAGATATAAGGCAAAGTGCCAGATTGGGGACTTCACTAAGTGTCCCACCGCCTTAACTTTCACTTTCTTGTAGGTGACTTTGACAGAAAGTGGTGTATAAATGACACCTCAGACGTCCCCGCGGTGCCGCTCAAACCTATCGACTCATGACCCCCGCGAATGAAGAACCTGCATGTGAACATCGAGCAGTGAAACAGATTTCTAACAGTTTTTATTTCCCCTTTGCAAGTGGTAATCCAGACGAGTCTCGTCTCATTTTAATTTGGTCTCTGACGTCGGTGCGGAGCGCTAACTGCTGTGCTGTTAAAGCACTGCATTTCCCTGAGACACTTGTCATTAGACAGTTGGGGTGATCTCATCTTTGGATTTCTCCCTGAGCTTTTATCACCTTTTTCTTAAATTTACAAACCAGAAACTCTAAATCCATCCGACACACAAGCAGATTATTCTCTAGAAAAAGCTAAAACATGGCATGTAATGTTTATCTAGACTCTGTACATCATCTTATGACCCTGCAGAATTATGTTGTGACCTCAACCTTGTTCTTTATGTTGACAACCGATGCTTCATCATCATAACGTGACGCATCGCCTGTGGCTCCGTGAGTAATTTGTTGACAGGTAATGAGAAGGGAAAGCCGCACAATTTAAACTTCCTCTGCAGCCAACAGAGAGGGGTGGTGCTTAATTACTGCCAACAAAAAGGACGCCCCCTCCATCCGCAACCCCCCCATGTTTAATAAGGGCCACAAAAAGCCAATTATGTGCTGTTTGATTATTGAGGTACAAAGTCAGACAATGAAAATTCACAAGGGTACCAATGAGAGTAAAATTAGGATGCAGATCAATGAGAATCATTATCTCAAGCTGTTTAATCTTTATTTATCCAGAGAAGCTTGAACGAGCACTGAAATGTTTTTTCAGCAGCAAACCTGCTTTACATTCACAAAGTCAGCACACAGCTTGTACAAACTGCATCTTCTGTTGCTGCTTGTTACCTTCCTCCAAATGAGATTCAAACCTGCAGCTCATCAACCGAA
>JAQFJA010000026.1:25073362-25085044 GCA_029874485.1 Naso brachycentron | reverse complement strand
TTTTTAAATTCCAGTTTTAAATAATTAAGAAGATCAAATGTCCACAAAGACAGCAAAGCTAAACAAAGGTCAGAGCCCCAGTTTTGAACAACAGGCAACAGTTTTCAGCCACAAATCTTCAGTTCAGGCCCAGATTTGGAAATCCATCCTTTGTTTCATACATACATACTTAAAAAATTTCCATTTTCAAATAGGGACCACACACAGACAACACTACAGAAACCCTCCGGTGCCACCAGAATACTCTTGGTACACCACTCTTGGTGAGAGTGTTTAATAAGGTTTCATGAAATCATGTCTGTTTGTGCAAACCCTAATCATCTAAATTGTTGTTCTGATTTAAAAGACTCGTTCGGTGAAACTACCAATCTTGTTTTCAGCTTCATATGCACCGTTAGCCAAGATGAGCTTCGTCTTTGTCCTGCTTCAGCCCTGATTCTGTTTGGGTCTGCGGCTGCCACTGTCTGCCATCTTGTCACATCAGAGCCGCTGCTTGGTGACACCTGTCCTAACAGAAGACAAAAAGTGGTTTTCATGTTGCATGGTGTTTGGCAATGCGAAGGTTCCAATGGACATAAGAAAAAGAATATAAGCAACATTAACAGTTACGGTAGTTATGGGATCAAAACTGTGTTATGGATACCCAAAAGCGAGAGTGAACCAGAGGTTCTTGCTGGTTTTTGTAATAGTGTTACATTGTGGCATGGCATAAATGTTGTCTTTCTTGATTTTAAAACCTACGTTACAGGAGAGTTGAGCAAACTTTCTGACCTTACCACACTGTTATAGCTGTTTTAATATTTGCCTTCACCCACTTAGTCATATGTTTACATTACGGATGATTACTTACCAAGAAATTCACTGTGTTAATATTTTGTAGAAGCAAAATAGGTGAGCTATTGCATATCTGGTACAATATTGTTGCAATGTCAAAACTGTGATATTTGTTCAAAAATATTGTGATATTTGATTAGATCCATATCGCTCCACCCTGTTGTGACAACTTTAATGTGGATTTGACTTACTACTCAACATTTTAGCCCACTCATACAGAGATAGGCCTATATACCATTTAACCTGAGAATACAAGACATGATTTTCTGTCCATATCACATGGATCTAGTGTAAACTTGCAAAGAGGAACTGTGGCAAAAAAAAAATGAGCATGTGACATTGTGCTTTAGTGCTGCTTATTTCCATCTACCCAAAAAATACAATTAATCAGGTGGACACAACTTAACTGCAGCGCAGTTTGGAAAGTCTTGATGTCTGGGCCGATGCCATGATCTTCTGAACTACTAGAATTATTAAATCAATAATAACTAATAACTTATTATTTATTGCATTCATCAAAACACATTCACTGTCTTGATCCTGTCAGATTCAGTCATCGCCTACATTTTTTTTTTCCAATGGATCTTTTTGTACCTCTGCCAATCTTTTCTGCCCTCCTGATTTAATCTTAGAGCATGTGAACTTACATTTGAGAGGAAAATTTCTGAAGGGGTTTGGGATAAATGATGATGAGTTGTTTGTAAATGTATGCATCCAGGAGAAACCACAAGACAAAAGAAAATACAACAAAGATGAAACGTTAGATTTGCACTGTGCAAGTGGTAAGTGGTGCAGAGAATGCACTGGCGTGGATACTACAGCCAGACAATCAGTCAAATTAGGTATCAAACGCTTCTGTTGAAGATTTTGAGACATTTGTGCAAAACCAGCCCTGGAATGCTTGAACTGTTGATGAGGCAGCTGGATGGGTGGATGAGTTACATTGTGCTTGCTTACTGCAAGGCTAGAATCTGACAGCCTGCTTCTACTCCATCTCTACCTTCAAGTGATGTGTAATCTGTGAACGAGTCGACTTTATGAGCTAATTTTAAGTGACTATGGGAGTTGGCTCCTTTCTGACCACTAATGTCCTTTTATTTCATCCGTCTGTTTTATGAATTAATACAAGATCAAATGGATGAACCTATGACCATTTATATGATCTAAAAATGTCTCACTATGGTAATAACAGACTTGAGCATGGAAAGGCTTTAATTTGTACCACAGAATACCATCATACACAACATAATTCAGTATAAATTAAAACGTCAGCCACATGCATGCAAGAGCATTTGATGTATTAGTCTATGGTTTTTTTTAATAAGCTTAATGCAAAATAATAATATTCTGGAAATTAAAAAGTTTAGATATTACCTGGTAATTTAAGTATGTTATGTGCACATATATGCCTACCAGTCATAGGTCAAAACATTTCTAAATTTGGTCAAATGATGAAAGCCTGAACGTGAAGAACCATTTGGATGCTGAAATTTCTTTTGCTGATCCGAGCCAAATGGTCTGGCTCCCTAAAAAGAGCTGGAATTCCCATCACTAGCGGCGATGCAGTCTGCGCTTGTGGAAGTCAGGCAAGCAGCTGATTGGCTGAAGATGACATCACCAGTCAAGCTCTATTGTTGGAAAGAGGATGAGCTCATCGTTTAGAAGCCAGTTTCCGAGGGCAGAGTGAGGACTGCGGACGCAGCAGCGGCGGAGGACGAGTTGCCACCAGAAAGCAGCAGCGGACAGAAACATTCAGCGAGCCTGTGACTGAGAGACGCTTCTGCTACAAGGAGAGGACTTGCCCGGCGATTTCTGCTCACAGTGAGTACTATGCAATCAGCAGCATCACCATTCTGCGTGATAAATCTCCCTGCATAATTTCACAGTTTACTGGTTCGTCTCTCCCGGTGCTCAGATTGAGAAAAGTAGCAGGAGAGCCGCGCGCGTTGTCTGCGCTTTGATACAACAGACCCAGATTTGGGGCAACGTGGAAACTTTGTCCTTTGTCTCAAAAGTTGCAGTAAAATATGCCTGTAGCTCACTTCAGTTGGTGCCTGTTGTGCTGCAGGTATGGTTTGGTCGCGGGAAAGAGAGGCGGAGCGGCCTCCGTTGTCCGTCATCCTGCCGCGGCTCTATCTTGGAGCGGAGAGCGACGTGACGCAGGTAAGACGAGGACTAGACTGCTGGTAGCTGCTGCTTCTCTGCAGTTTAGACTCCTATCAGTGTTTCATCACAGCACAGTCTCTTGTGTTAGTGGGTGATAATGACTGATGCATTTATGTGTAAGCAGCATTTCACTGTGATCAAAGCGAGTCTAATTTTACCTCCTCAGGCCAATTTGAGCACTTAAATCTGCTGCTTATGCTCTCATGTTGAGAATCTGCAAGTTGGGCATCTCAGTGGAATCTAACGAAGTTGTAGAAAACAAAAGTCACTGTCCACCACTGGGGAACATGAAATATGACCGCATGCATTAGTGTTGATACAGTGACTTCACATTCACAAGAGAAATCTAGTAAGCGAGGATAACCATCATTTCCTTTTCTATAGAAAGTACAAGTATTTCACGCAATTTTCCATCCATCCATCTACGTGTGTGTGTATATATGTGTAGGACCGGCTGGCTTCTCTGGGTATTTCCTATGTACTGAGTGTGAGCCGCTGCAGCCCTCAGCCCTCCTTTCTGCCCCGCTCCAGATATCTTCGCATCCCCATTGATGACTCCCTGTGGGACGACCTGCTGCCCTGGATCCCACAGGCTCTGCACTTCATCGGTAAAGACTCTCACTCACCAATGCACAGCATCACTGCAAAAACAGCAATCTTCTCAAGCCGTTTCACAATCTTAAAACAGCTCATTTTAAAATGAAAACACTTCCATCACAAATAACCGTCCACTTTTCCCACATGACATGCTAACATGTCCAAATATTAATCGTGTTGATTTAAGCAGAAGTTGTTGTAAGTGAGAGTTCCAGCTGCGTGTTTGTAAGTGTAGTGTGACTAAATGTGTCAGTGTGGTGTGTGTGCAGATGCAGCCATGTCCTCCGGTGCCTCTGTGTTGGTTCACTGTGCAGCAGGAATCTCTCGCTCTCCAGCTCTGGCTGTGGCCTACATCATGTACAGCCTGGGGATGGACCTGGACCACGCCTACAGGTACGCTGCCGGGACACATTCATACTGAAGCCACGTGAAGTAATTCAACATATCTGCCAGTGTAATTAACAGGCTTATTGAAGCTCTGGACTTTTACCCTGTACATGTTAGGTTTAGTTTTTTTGGGAAGGGGACAGTGCAAAATAATAAAACACATGATTATACATGGGTGAAAGATGTAGTCCCCTGGCCTGGATTTTTAAAAGATTTTTAAAAAAAATTTTTATTTGTTGATTTAAAATAGGTCAGATCGCCCCCTCTGGTAACGAACAAAACGCCACGCGCTAAAGTACCCTCTTGAGCCAGATTAGGTCATGTAGAAATATGTGGGGGCCAGCTGCTTCTTGCATCGGGTAAAAATAAAATACAGTCACGCTGACCTACAATAGAGTTACACTTTTATTTTCAGTGACATAATATTAGGCCTTAAAAAATCAACAGTTCATTGGGATATCAATAATCAGTAACACTTTATAATAACTACACACTTTAAGGCATTAGTTAAGCATTAATAAATACTGAATTATCATTTATAAAGCATTGTTCCTACATGAAAAGTCCTTAGGGTTAGGGTTACCCCTACAACTAACTCTAACCCTAACCCTTCTCATGTAGGAACAATGCTTTATAAATGATAATTCAGTATTTATGAATGCTTAACTAATGATGAATTCAGTATTTATTAATGCTTAGCCAATGCCTAAAAGTGTGTAGTTATTATAAAGTGTTACCTCTGTTTTTTATCTTTGAATCCAAAAAGCATGTATCCCCACCCCCCCACCCCCAACCCCCATTATCAGTGCAAGTTTTTTCTAAATGCACAAACACAAATACAAACGTGCTGAACTGATCAAAAATATAGGGGTCTGTATCGACCAACAAAGACCTGAACCTAGAGCGACAGCAGCACCAAAGTCAAAACTCTGAGCGTCAAAAGCATTGAAGGCAAGAAGAGAAATGGTGAGCGATTGCGTGGCTTTGAGGATGATGATGGCGGGATAAAGACAAGAGAGTAAAAGGTGGGCTAAAAGGAGCGGAGAGCTGCCGCCTTGACACTGCAGGGAGCGGGCCGGTGGGTAATGGGATCGGAGAGGGAAAGCCGATTCAGAGCTCAGAAATAAAAGCGGTGATGGCAGCTGCGATGGCGTGGAGGTCCTGCCAGCCAGGTTCATTCAGGGCGACACGTCAACGTGAAAACAGAATGAAAAGAGAGACAAAAGGAGAAACACTGGCGCTGAACAGAGAAAGGGAAGATGGAGTCGGGAGGAGTTTACAGAGACACTCAGAGTTTAAGAGGATTGAATCAGTTTCACTTTGGTTGAGCTGTTGGGTTTGCATCACATTCAAAAATACTAAAGGAAAAGACAGTCATAAAAGAGGCAGAATGGAGAAGGTGATGATCAAAAAATACTTTGTTCTTTACCGATTTTAAACGGAGCAATAACTGGAACAAAAAATTATTAAGTGGAATAAAATGGATGTTTAAGGATTATTAATGCAAATCCAAATCTACTATTAAACACTTAGTGAGTTAAAGGTTAGAACCTGACAAATTATTTATATTTAAAGATCAATAGATGTCAACCAGCGATGTTAAATTAATAAAAATCAGGACACAACCTTTCATTTTGAGATTAAACTTCAGTCCTGATTTATAGAAATTTTCTTTCTTTCGTTTCAGGTTGTGTGTCAGCATCTGTTCTACATCTGAATGTCCTCTGTGTCCATGACATGTGGACTTGCAATCTCTTTAAGCACTCGTAACCACTTTTCGTGTTCCCTGCAGACCTCTGTTGATTAAATTGCCACTGAACGGGCTTCAACTCTCAGTGCATACGGAGTTACGGATGTCCCGCTCTCAGGTGTCCGTGCGTCCCTGTATCTAATTCCACAGCACTCGGACTTGCACCAAATTCCTTGCACCTGATCTATCAATCCATTACATTCCTCTGCGTGGACACTGTATCTATTGTGTATGTTACCTCACATGTAGAGATGTCTCCATCTCTGGTGAGTCTTTCTTGCACGCTGTTTAGCAGGACCTAATGTGCATATAGCCTTAGTTAAAAAATGTTGGGATGCTGTGCAAAACCTGTCCTCAACCCTGGTTGGGAACCACCAACATCTCCTTCTGACCAGCCATTTCTTTATTTTGAACAAATCAGAGGCCGGTTGATCTAAATGAAGCTGACGGGACTCGTGTTTTTAAGGCTGTCTACTGAAGCTGCAGCCTTTCCCCTGTGCTTCAGGACTGAATCCATCACTGTGAGATCAGTGTGTCAGACGGCCTTCTCAATGGCTTCGCTAGCAGCTGGCAACGGATTGGATCGACTTGCTGTCCAAATCTGCACGCGCAACTGAAGTTTCAGTTTTCAATATATCATCCACCATTTCCTCTGAACCATCCGTCCTTTTTCAATCCTTCCTTATTGTATCTGAACCTCCTCTTTCTTTGCCCCATCATTTGCTTGATCCTTCCTTTATTAGTTCTTTTGTTGGACTCCTTTTATCATCTCCACGCTCGTCCCTACATTATTTCCTTACTTTCCATTTCCATTTTCCCTTTTACCTTTCCTTGCCTCTTCACTATCCACTTAAGAAGAAGCTGGAGAACATCGTGAGAATGTGCAGTAAAATTGCTGGCATTAGCCTTAATGAGCTATCACTGTTATACAGGGCCAGAGCCACTAGGAAGGCACAGTCTATCTCAACCGATTGCACTCATCCTCTCTTTGCTGAATACAAGCTGTTGCCATCTGGGCGCAGATATGCACTGCCGGGTTGTAGGACTAACCGTCTTAAAAATTCATTTGTCCCTGCCACCATTAGACTCCTCAACAATATTTTTTGGGCACGTTTTTACTTGTGGTTACTGTGTACTGTGTGCTTTTAATTGTGTTTTATTGCGTTGTGTGTCTTATTGTATGTGTTGTGTTTCCTTTTGTTCCTCACTGCTGGCTGTAAAAAGAATTGCCCCTCGGAAATAATAAAGTTTACCTTACCTTATTTTCCTTTCCATCTTCCTGTTCTCTTTCTTCTTTATTCCATTCATTTGACCTACTTTTCTAATTTTCTCTTCCTCATTTTCTCACTGCTTTACTATAAATCCATTTTCATTTTTCTATCCCTGCAGTGAGACCTCCATGTGACCTGTAATTCCCTGTCTTCTGTTTGTGTTAATGTGATGTCATGTGAGTTGCACAATGTAATGAACAGCAAGTATGCTTGTTTCTGTGCAAAGCCATCCAGTTCAAACCCAATCACTCTCAGTGAGGAACTCATTAGGATGCAACAATTAGGAATACCCATCCACCCTTGGAGGGTCTCGCTTCTTATTTCCCTCCCACCATCTTTCTCATGTCCTCTCATTCTTCCTGTCACATGCTGTAGATGGTCAGAGGCATGACGCTCATAATTCCCTGCATATTACTCTTCATTTAAACATCTGTCTGTCTCACTGTGGAGGCTTTTGCGTCCTGAATGCTGAATCCTTTTGATTGTTATGCATGAAAATCGTTAATTTGTCAATAGCACCAAATATTGTCTAATTGTAATGTCCTGTAATCTGTAAATGTCCAATAATCCATAACTGTTACAACCTCCTCTCCACCTCCACCTCCATGTTTCATCTTGCTCATCCTCCCGTCCATTCCTCCATTCTGCTGGTAATCTATCTTTCGGGCTGGCAGTGTTTGTAAAGCTCTTAACAGGATTGGAGAAAATCAGAGTGAACCTTATCACAGAGGTCAGGTCAAAGGTCAGCAGAGGGGTTAATGATTGTGTATATGTGTACTACTAAGGCATAAAGGTTGTGTGTGTTCGTCGTGTGTGCATTTTCTCTCAGAACTCCTGTTTTTTGTCCATGCACCTCACGGTCGCCTTTCCCTGACCCTGATTACATCTCTGCAACTCACCTGACCTTAATTCAGCAGCAAACAGCCAATCAGATTACTTCACCTTCATTGAAAATGGGCAGTGTTTATCCAGATCTCAGCCACTCACATCTAATTAGCAAGACTTCTAGTTTTTGTTCACTTTAAATTGTCCAGATTTATGAAATTTTCTCATTAGCTGTTGGTCATCTAATCAGCAATTTAATAAGCAAGGAAGACGAGTCGCAGCATATTTTGCCTACTTTTTGTTGTCCTATTTCGGCGGTTCAATTAAAATTAAATTAAACTTCAAAAATTGAATTTTAGAACTTTTCTGTAAAAGTTCAGTCCAGGCTCGGGGCCAAACGTGGTCTACTTTGGATCCTCGTCCCTTTTCAGCTCTACTGCACTGATCCCGGTCCGGCCTTTGTCTGCTGATGATGTGTCGTCCTTCCTGTTTCCTGACGACGCTGTCTGCAAAGTAAGAGAAAGATGCAGCAGGAACACGAGCATTTTCTGCTCATGGAAGGACAGCTGAGGCTCTGTTACGTCAGAGAAACAGAGCTGCAGAGAGAAGGAGCAAGCGGGTGCAGAGCAAGGACGCCGTAATACGATATCACTGAGTCACCACTGACGGCAGGCCTTAATCAATTATCAAGAGTCATATTAGATAAAGCCTCTGTTTTTGGAAGGACCCGAGCATATGCAAACTTGCATGAGGAGATTTGGCGGACTAAAATCTTGGAAAATTGGTAAAACATAACACGATGGCCTCGCACCTCTTCATCATCGGTTTACCTCTACAGCTTAGATTCCGCTGATGAAATCTGACAGTGAAATATCAGAGACGGAGAGGAAGGTTCCTACAGAGGAGGCAAAAGACGACGAGGGAAATGGACATCCCTCTCTAGTAAGCTAATGAGCTGAGAAGTTGCCATCCACAGTCATGCTGTCTGCTTCACTGTTGTTTCCTTTCACTACTTGTAGCATCTCAACAGGAGAGGAATGAAAGAAGTGAGGAGTTTCTAAATATATTACAGTGGATATTAAACCTTAATACTGCCGTACTGACTGACATGTAACTGTAGCACTGAACTGACAGGTACCACCTGCTATTATTATTTAGTTTTTGAACAGTTGCTTGTGTTAAAATATTTAAAATACAGGAAGTTTGTTTTGTTTTGTGTCGGTTTAAAGGAATTCCCAGTAAGGTAAGGAGAAATGTTTTGGGACCTGGGTAATTTAATTAATGATGCTCTTGTAGAGTACAAATTTAATGGTATAAAATGAGAAGGAAATAATACTGAAAAGAAAGCAAAGGAGGTGATGAAGGAAAGAAGCCAAGTTGGAAACTGTTCCACGCAGCATGCTTTAAAACAGAGGACGAACGAAGTCTGAAGGAGAATTTTAAGGAAGCTCCTTCTGTCTCACCAAGCAGTCAATCAATCAATCAATCAAACTATCGCCTCATAAAGCAAATCAATCAATTAATTCTTGACAAGGTCAACTTTGAGATGAGTCAGACCACATGGCTGATGAACGCTCAACCTCAAAAACTTTGATGCACTTTGTGTGTGCGTGAGTGAGTGTGTGTGTCTCTTTCTCACTCTCTCTAAGTCAAGTCAAAGCAGCTCGCTAACTTAGCCCAAACAGAATCATAAACCTGATGAAAACCTAAGAGCTCACAGCTAATTACACGCCTAATCACATCCTGTTTGCACGCTCACAACAACGTAAACAAACCTGTGCGTGTGTATGTGTGTGTGTGTGTACGTCAGCTGCAAGACAAATATCAGCTGATTGTGATTCCTCCGTCCGTTGCAGCCTGCAGATTATAATGTGGAGCTGCGTCGTGAAGATTGGTCACCGGGCAAACTGAGTTCTCATTACTGAGCCGTAATGTGATGCCTGGCTCGCGGACACACACACACACACACACACAAAAGCATTAATAACACACTTAGGCAAAGTTGAAAAATACCCTGCATAGCAGAAAAGAGATGCTGAGAAAAACACCAACAGACACGCAGCACAGTCCTGCTCACATACACATGTTCAAAGAAACATATGAACATGTGTTAACTGTTGTGTCCCAACAGCAGGAAGGCATCTTCAAGAACACACACATGCACATGCACGCACGCACACACACACTATCGGTGATCCAAAAAGCCCATTTGTGTCAGTAAATCCTGTAGTCTCAATTCAATTGTAATGGGCTGTGTTCCCCCTCGGCAGGGTGGGCCCAGCTAGCTGTAACTAATAGAAAAAGCTTATCACAGCTCACGCACACACACACACACACACACAGACACACACACACACAGATACACACCGGTGGCTTCTCAAGGTCGATTTCTTGGAAACATGTAGATAAGCACAACTCAGCATGTGAACTGAGAGGTTGGAGGTTTGAGGACAAATCAAACATATATAAGCAGAGGAGACGCAGGTTAACGGAGCAGCATCACGTAGCATCTAAATCTGTTTATCACATTCAAATTAATTATGACACCTTTGAATAATAATTGTAAACAAAAGAGACCACAGAGGAGATGATGGGAAGCTTTTAGCTCGCGCCACCATTGATCAAACTGACTGCATTTCCCATCAACCCCCTCCTCTTTCCCTGAAGAGAGGAAAGGCATCATATATAACGATTGGAGGGAGAGTTCACGCCCTCTGCCGCTGCTGTGACAGACACTCTAAAATTTTAGACTTGATTTAAAGGGAAAAAAAAACCCTTCATGCAAAATATTATGTATCTAATTTTAATTTATACCTTTCTTTTAGTACCTACAGACTGTTAACACCTCGACATTAACAGGCCAATCTTTAATGTTTTAAGTGAATTTTTCAGTTTGAGTCATATTGTGCATGAGGTCATTTCTTAGTGTAAAATGCTTTTTAAAAGATGAACTAATCTGTAGACTAACAGCAAATTATTTAACATTTTAACAATTGTTCCTAGTCACTCATGGCAAATATTAGCTACTTTGAACATCTCAGAAGTGAAGGTATTAATTCCTCTCTTCTTCATAACTTTGCAAATTACAGTCTTGACTGTTGAGAGAAAAACAAATTAAAGATGCGATGCTGCCTGAGAATGTGTGAGGCACTGTTGTGCTTTTTTCCTGATATCTTATAGATTAAATCCTCAATCAGTAAGAAAGAATCAATAGATTTATTGATTAAGACGATGTGGTTTCACTCTTTCAGGTTGAATTAAGACACACCCACTGTGTGTCCACTGCTGCAACCCAGCTGACAGCTGTCTCTCTCTCTCACACACACACGCACACACACACACACACACACACACACACACACACACACACACCTACAAATGATGACTGCATAACACTTGCATTTTCCCAGGATGTCAAAAATACCCCCACCACACACACACACACACACACACACACACACACACACACACTACAGGGGTTGGCAAGGCAGTCAGCACTTCGGTATCCTTTACACAGAGACAATGACAGTAGGTGTCTAATGTTACAGCAGCTTGGATAACACACACCTGTTTCTACACACGCATGCACACACACACACACACACAAAGTGACCCAAGAAGAAAAACTGAAGGAGGCTTTTAAACTCTGAGTTTGTCTCGACCTCACCACGAGGCAGCACCACCTGCAGCTGTGCGTGTGCGTGAGTGTGCACGTGATGCAGGTACTGTATCCAGGCAGATTACGCACTTATATCACAGTGATGAATCTAAATGGTCCGGTCTCTCACTCACATACACACACACACACACACACACGCACACACACACACACACACGCACGCACACACACAC
>JAQFJA010000026.1:25019329-25031380 GCA_029874485.1 Naso brachycentron | reverse complement strand
AACCCCCCGGTACCCCCCCCCCCCCCACAGACACACACACACACACACACGCCACCCAATCATCATAACCTCCGGTGACCGTTCAATCAAGCAACAACGACCGCGACGCAATCTTACGTCATAGTGTGATGCCGCAGTAACACCGGAGGTCCTGTGTTCACATGACGTACCGTGCACGGTGATTATCCGTGCGTGCTTCCGAGGCGCAGATCTACAGCCAGGAGGAAGATGGGGATTGAACCTGACAGACTGTTGTCTACTGGAGATTTTGTATTTTTTGCCAAATCCAATTAAAAAAACTTTTGATTTATTGTCTTCTTCCGTGAAAGCAAAAAGATGCACATCTCATTACACATATTTGGTGTTATTTTAAATAAATAATCTGTCCTACAAAATTCGGCAAATATTTTATGTGCAAAGCATCACTACATTTCGATGAAATCTCAACTTTTATATTTCTCAAAAGCACTCGCTGTCGCCCTCCGCAGGGTACTTCTGTGTGAGATTATTCTGGGATTAACAGGGGAGCCAGTTCTAAAAGTTCATGTATTGTTTTAATAAGTGCTGTTTGGTGTGTCAGCGGTGTGCCGAATTCAATAGCAGGTCCTAGAAATCTTTTTAAAAATAATTCATGTTTTCGGTGTCGTGCATGATTGTGAATACGCAAGGAATCCCTGAACTGCGGAGATTTCCCAATGCAATTTGGCGTCTTGACGCTCCTTGATATTCACTGCAAAGTCGCTTCCCTGCGACCCCCCAGCAACACGGCAGGTCAACAGATTGTCTGCAGTGCTCGTCCGTTCAGACACTCAGCACAACAATCATCTGTTTGTGGTTTACCAAATCACACAAACGTGAGAGGCAGACAAACGTTTTGTAACCGTTGCCTAACGATTACGCAAACGATTATGAAAACGTTGCAAAAACTTTCTGAGCTGACTGAAACGCAATGTCTCCTGTCCATCTTATTCCTTTGCAGCACATCGCCTGATAAATTGGCCGATTTGAAGAAATTACAGCATGCATCGGTGAGAATTGCTCAACTTTGAGCGCACCGAGCAGCCTGCAGATATCCAGCACAGAGATCCCCAGTTAAGCTCACGGTGCCGAGGCAAGCGGCTTATAATAGAGCGGGTAAATAACATTACACAGCAATGATGTATTGCAGTGCTTCCACAAACAGACACGTTATTAAACATCCGCTTCGGTTCGACGAGAACAGTAAATAAAATACATTATCCAGCCAGCCGAGTAATGCGGCAACAAAAAGACACTCAAAGTGTGTCTTTTCTCTGTACGGGTTTTAAAGCCACGCACTCAAGTAGCCGGTGGATTAGTATCATAATGTCATAATATCACAATAGTCCTCAGGCTATGTCCATGCGTTCATAGGCGCACCACGTGTCCAAGTCTCCAGCGCTGAAATTAAAACTTCCCTCAAGATTGCGTCAAAAGTTTGCAAAGCGCCCCTCTGCATACCAAATAATCCTCCCCGAGCAGCGACACGCCGGCCGGCTGCTCTCAACGTTCAGCAGCAACACAAATATTCATATTTATTCATTTTAGTCAGTCAGATCCCTCCATCGCCCATGGCTGATGACTTATCCTCCAAAAACACGTGAAAGCTACACGTCAAAGCATAGTAGACATTCAAACGCACACACACACACACGCAGACCAAGACACCGGGTGCCAGAGAGATGCTGCTGACAAGCCGGCGAAAGCCTCGCATCAACCCGGCATAGCGTGCGCCACGGCCGGCGACGCGCGCAGACGTGCCTCGGTCTGCAAAGCCCAAGGTTCCGTGTATCCGCAGAGGCCCGGATCTTACCTGGCTGCCGGAGTTTTCTGTCAGGTAATTGAAGACAAAGGACGAGAGTTCCTCATCTAATAGTGGAGCGCAGTCCGCCATCTTCTAGTGAATGAGGAGCCGTGGAGTCAGAGAGCGGAGTATAGCCCCCAGTAGAGGAGGAGGAGGAGGAGCAGTGGGGGAAGGCCGCCTGCAGGGGGCGCATCTGTTTACACACAGAAACAAACTACAGACACGCGGTTCTCCAAAGTACGGTCTGGGGACCTCCCCGGGGGTCAATCCATTGGCTCCAGAAGGTCCAACAATTATTATCTTTTTTTTTTTTTTTCATTTAAAGATAGGCCTAGTTCAATTACAGTAGAATTATTTTCACTAGAGAAATAAAAACTTTCACTTTAGAGGCAAAATGCAGGGATTTTAAGAAACAAACAATTTACATTTTTACATTTGGATGCAATAGATAGACAGATAGATTTATCTGTCATGAAATTCTCAAATAAAAAAAAAAACAAAACATTTGCTCTCTTTTTGTGGTAGCTTCAATGTTGTTTTCATCCATGTAAGGTCTCCTGCTTCCTGTTCAAGCCCATAAAGAAATCCAGTAAATAATCCCACCAAATAACATCCTGTGGTTCACACTGAAAAATGCTGAACAAGGCTGGATTTCAACCATAGCCCACATGTTTACTGTATCTAGGCTATAGGCTGGTAATTTCTCCACATCAATATGCTACAGATTATTGTAATAAAACTCCAGTTGTTCAGCAGCTGGAAGCTAATTATCACAAACACAGTACAGAGGACCTGATCATTCAGGACACGTTCTGTATGGTTGAGAATTCCTGTTGGAACATTCTGTTTTTTGTTTTGAGCACAGACACGAAGTTTTAGCTGCAACCCATTTCTGTTGCTGGGCAACTGCAAAACCAACTTCTGTCATTTAGCAAGCAGAGTTGATGCCATTAAAAAATAAATAAATAGAGGATCACCATGTAAAGACAGTGTGTATAGGAGCAACTGGGTCCCCGTTACACAAGGGGGTGATGTGGCTCTCACCTGTGAAGAGTTTCACCTGAAACTGGAGGGAAAAAGGACTGCCAGGTTTGAGATGAAGAAGACACAAAACAGCAGGATTCCAACCTGCAAGAAAACAAAACAGACTGATAAACTGTTCATTTAAAAACATCATTGTGGTTAGCACACAGGCTGCTGTAGCTGCATCAGAACTGGAGAGCATTTCTTCATTCAAAGAGTCAAACAGCGCTGAGGATGCTTTCACGTAGACAAGAGTTTTGCTCTCCTACTAGTTAATACAGTTAAGCTTCATATGCAAAATAACTTAAACCAATGTCTACTTTAAACCGACCTACAGTTCTTACTGCAGCTGTGGTCACGCTCCATTTTTCTGTGCAATGAAAGACTATAACCAGCATTTGGGGTGTGACATCTTCAGTTTTGTCAAAAAACAGTGATTTATATGATTAGGCTAAAGTATTTGTTAATTGTTTGTGTTTCCTGTCAGACGCCTTTATGATTTTGTTTTATCATATTGCAGCAGATACCATCATCATCAATATAATGGGGGTCAAAACTATAAGAAAAAAAGACCCAAATTAAAAACATAGAAATTAAAAAGGAATCATCCTTTAATGCTGAGGTAAAGGTTGGGATATCATTATATAGGGAGTATAGTTGTGATGGTTAAAGTTAGGACAAGGAGCCACAGAAAACATTTTTCACATGCAAACTATTATTCACCTTTATTTTGATTTATTAACATTTAACCATTGATTATTTTATTTTTACTTCATTATCATTTTACTGTTTACTGCAATCATCAAAAAAAGTTTGTTCCTTGCTTTTTATTAATATTTTATCATTCCTTTTTTATTATCTTAACTCCCCATCTTCACTGTTGTCCTATTCAGATATTTTTGTGTCTTTGCTTTTTGTTTTGCATTGGTTCATAATTTCTGTGGCTACATAAATAAATTTTGACTGAAGTTTGGTTGATATTTTTAGATGAAGGTCCCCACAAGTAAAGCTGTACATGAGAGACAGATGTACTGAAAATGGTGGATGTTTTTGCATATTTCTGTGGTAATAGAGAGGAAGTCTTTATGAGAGAACAGGAGAAATGGGAAATCTTTGTCTATATAAATAGATAAGTATATTAAATTCTGTTTCTCTCACTGTGTGTGTGTGTGTGTGTGTGTAATTTGATGATACTATAAAAGAAAACAGAAGTGTAGACCTGATTTCCTCTTTATTATTTCTCTTCAGTATTAAAAAATACACATTTCAGTTATCAGTAGCTTCGATTTAAAAACATCACCGTGGATCTCAACTTGTCAATACTTGTCACACTGCTGCATCAAAAGGTTCAAAAAGTAGCTGCTCATGTTCATGTACAGTCAGGCCTTTCATAAAATATCATAAACCACACCCAGATCCCTTTATCAAATGTAAATATGCAATGCAGGAGAAAAAAACCAAAAACTTTTTATTTTGTTTATGGTCATTACATGAAGTATTGCAGAGACAAACATGAATCTATGTTAAGACATTTTTTGAAAGCTTAATTGAAGTTTTACTGCAGAAAATGTTTTGGTCAAAACTTTAGAGGTAAACAACTGATTTAACAGTAATCATCGCACACAGAGAAGCTGCATGTTAGCAAGTGAAGAGTGATTAAACTCTACAACAACAGAAGCAGGAAATAGACCAGAATGCACTGCAGGTTTTGTTTTGAGTAAATGTAAAATGTTGTGGCTGTTGCGCAACCACAGCACATACAGTAACACCACCCCCACAGTTTTCAATTATTTCTCAATCATTAGTCTACAAAGTCTGCCTTAAAAATACCTTAAAGAAACAACAGTTAATTGAATCAGGATCTCCCAGGATCTGCTGCACAACTGTCTTTTTGACCATTTGTTTTCAAATCATGTCTCACAAGTCCACCAGCTAAATAGAACGCAGCAGTAAATCACTGTAGTACCCATTTAAATACCAACCAAGCTCAGTGTACACAGAGAACTCTACATGCTATCATCAGTATGTTCTGTTTAGAGCCTCAGAGACAAACAATACTCCAAAGTACAAATTTAATTGACTATAAACAATGTAAGCAAGTTGTCAACTTAAATACAACAGGTATTGTCGCTAAACTGGACATGCTCAAGACAAGAGTACTTTTAAAGTAAGGGCCATTTCAGTGTAAGCTTAGAGGTGCACAGGCAAAAGGAACCAAGTGGTGAGTACAGCTGCAAAACAATCAACAGAAAATTAATTACTGACTATTTTGATAATCAAATAATCAGTTCAGCCTTTTTTCCAGTTAAAAAAGTAAAAAGAATGCTGGTTCACCTTCTTAAATGTGAGGATTGGCAGCTTTTCTGCGTCATTTCTGATAATAAATGGGAGACTTTGTGTTTTGGGCTGTTGTTTGGACAAAAGAAGCAATCTGAAGATGTCGCGTTGGGCTCTGGGAAATTAAGATGAGCATTCTCCTACTTTTTTTGACAGTTCATGGAAAAAAAAATTAATCGATTAATCATGAAAATAACTGTCAGATCAATTAAATATTAAGATAATAGTTAATTGTAACCCTAGTGGTGAGGTGGTCCAAGGGCCAGAGTCTAACCTATGTAAAATTAACTCTTCTTACTTCAAACTGCTGTAAAGCAATGCAAAGCAATAACAAAGAGACACAAAATAACCACAGAGATGTGAGATTACATGGAGATACAGAGTCCACGAAATCGATAGCTTGAATTTGCACAGAAGCACTTTATAAATTCATATCCAGCATTCAAGTGTCTCTTGCTATGTCTTAATGTTTAATGATCTTGTATTTGTATTGTCTGTCCCTGTGATGTCTAAGTAGTTGTGTTATGTGACTGTGTTTTCTTCGTTTTTCCCAGTTGCAACTTAATTTCCCCTGGGGGGAAAGTAAAGTTTGACTTTGACTAAAACTTTTAAAACATAAAAATGTGCAAATGACTACAGAGAGATACAAAACAGTCACATGGAGAACCTTCTAGGCAGGTGAAGGACGCTGAGTCAGTATCACTTTGCCCAGCCAGTAACCCAGCTTATATCAAATGTAACGCATTTATTCTTGTTTTGAAAGTTTGAAACTATATTTGGAAATAATTACTTGCTAAACAAGTCATAAATACAGGCAAAAATAGCGATGTCACAATATTTTACCGACCTGCTTTGTTTCCGTGTTTTCTGATTGGTGGTGTTCTCAAAAGAAACGGTCAAGAAATTGTTTTGCATTGCGCTCCAGTCATGTTCTCTTCTGTTGCTCCATCATTTTATTTTTCATTTTGTCCAGAAAGACCACCAAGGGTGTGAAGAGCAGAATAATAGTTATCAGTATCACAGGAAATAAATATCTGTAAAAGTTCAGAGGATCTCTGTTACTGCCAGACAGGATAACTTTGTAGAAAAGCTTTACAGAACAAGAATAGGAGTTTGCTTTTATAGTACACGCTCTAAACTAAGTTGTCTCTTAAATACGAAATCCTTGGGGAAACATTTCCCAACCGCAAACAACTGTGAGCTCTTTTTATATTTAGTTATGTCTGAAAGACACAAAATGTGCCAGAGAGACGAGAAAAACCTGCGGGGGCTTACAAAACAAATATCTCAACCCAAAAGAAAACTCCACTCAAGATGACAAAACAGGCCATTCGCTGCAGGAATGGAGGCAGCGTTAGTGGCTCCGTATATCACAGTGAGCTGCAGCAGACCACCAGCAACACTGAAAACAATCCAGCACTCCTAACTGTAAACTGAGATGATGTGTGTCTTCGCAGCATCCAGACTATCCAAGCTGACATTTCAATAACATTTAGTCATCAGAGCGGGATCAGCCGTCCAAGAACAAGGCAGCGATGTGAGGTCACATCAGTGCTGAGCATGGCTGGTATGTGTCAGCTGGTCTTAAAGGCGAGTACAGTATATAATCGAAGTGGACATTCCAATAATATTCTAGGTTACGTCCTCAGTTTACCTCCTTAAAAATACTGTACGTAAAGCCTCTGAACTCTGACACAACAATTAGGTTGACCTCAGATTACTTCAGGGATGATTGAACATTCCAGCATGTGCAGCTACGTGTTGAAGGTGCAGTACATTAACAAAATATTTGTTTTATCTTGTCGGGATAAAATGGTTTTGCAAATAGGTAAAAAATAACTTAATATTATCTGTTTTTCAAGTACACTAATTTATTTGTGAATACTGGATTGTAGCTGGTACATAACTGTTTTTAAGTAGAGGCAGCAGGTCAAATTCATTGTTCATCCTTACAATCAGAGGAAGTTTATCCGGTTTCATGGATGAGTTCAGCCAATACAAGCAAGCCTGCATATTAGATTATGAGATACTGTATCGTATGTGCATAGAGGATTTCTTCCAAAGCGAGTCACTGGAGGGAAGCTCACTGACTGTCCAACAAAAAGGGATTTCACCTTCTAAAGAGCATCATTTACCAAAGTAAATGTCACCGCACTGTGGCAGACATATTAGATTTTATTATGTCTTGTGGTTTGGAATTGGGATTTTTGGTTCACTGGTTGGAGGAAATGTAAGATCATGAATTTGATAACTTAATGTGTAATGGGAGGTTGTTCCAAAACATGATAACAATGTAAGAAAAAGAACTTCATGCTTCATTATTTATGCAAGTTACTTTATATGATTGCACACTGGCGCTGGTGTTTTAGCTATGTTGAGTATGAATCACTGACATCTGAAAACACATGTACTGAGGAGCACGACCACTGACAACATTGTAGATGTGACAAAGCTTCTGAAATGACGGAATATTAGATCTTGCACTGAAAAAGGATGAGACCTTGTTATTTGGCTATGACATATTTTCCCTAAAAAAAGTAAAACTTACTTAAACTAAACCAAATGATCAGAATATTAACCAAAACTTGCTATTTTGTCACAATTTACTTATAAGACTTTGTTTAACAATTAAAGGACCGTACCAGTGTGACTACATGTCACTGTCCTTTGTCAGCACTGGCCACATGGGTTACGTAAACCCCACCCATTTTTCCCCTATATAGCTTTATCTATGAAATATTGTGTTTGTTTACATTGTGTTCAATAATGTTACAGAAAGTAGCTGAAAATGTGTGACAATGTTAGTTAAAAAGAACGTTTGAGTCAAAATCCTTTTTCATGCTAATATTCGAGCCAAGGGAGACAGCAGTTGGGAGGAACTATTTTTCCAGGCGTAATAACTTTCATCTCCACGGCTCCCTTCTGTCTCTCTAGTGCAGTGATTTTTGACCAGATAAATGCAGCAATCTCTTTAAAAGGGTGAATTAGCGATACATAGTAACTTTCATGTGTCCTGTAGTGTTTCTATACCCTGTTTCAACATGAATGGCAGGAAATTGGGTTTGAAAATGCAGTCTGACATTTACTAAAGTATACACTGATCGAATTAAAGATAGAAGATAGGGGAGATCTCTGCTAATGGTTGGAAAATTCTTACAATGTCTTGTGGTAATTCTGTCATTGTTACTTTGAGTACATAAAAAACTCAGGCACTTATGAGCTTTAAATAGACGGAGAATCAGCCTGTCAGAAAGCCAAACAGTCAGCCAGCCAGATGCACTAAAGACAGTCAGCCGTAAGCCAACAGAGCAGCCTCACTGCAGGGCCAATGAAACACATTTTATTGTAAAAGAGGCCAGTAAAATACATGATATGAGCACCAGTGTAACCTTTATAGTATCAAGTATTTCCATATTGAATTAATAAATCACAGCAAATGGTAATAAAATGTTTTGTTTTGTTTTTTTAGCCACAATCCTTTGCAATGCTGTAATCGAGCTTTGATTATAAAAAGATGAATGTGAATGACCTGCAAATAGAAACCAGATATGGACATTTTTAGGCAGATATTCAAATCAGAGGATGATTTTCAAGCAGAGGGTAGTTTCCTCCTTTGATTATGTGCTGCAGTGGAGCTTTTAAACACTATAATGACACAACCAACATTAGCTTCCAGACTCACCACTTACCTCTGCCTCTCTCGGTGTTATATTTAGCGATGGGGTCTAAAAATGAATCACTTTACATTTCTCATCCTTAAAGGCATCTCGTGGAGGGCAGTACTGAAGCAAGTGAGCTCTGATTTATGACTGTGTTTAATTCAAGGCAGCGGGGATCCTCAACATGTAACTGGGAATTTCATTACTTTGTTGAACAATGTGGTGAATGGTTGGAGGAAAAATACAATGTAGACAGAACCTGAGTAAAGTGGGTGTTAATTCATCCCATGAGGTGTGTTACCTGTACTCATACTTAGCTATTTTGTTGAGTTGTGTTCCTCTGTTATCCCAGATGTTTCCAACAATGTTCAAACTCTGAGAAATTTGTCATTTTATTCAAGGTAACAGTGCATTTTGTTCGTCTTCCGTCACTAATGGCTAAGTCCATTAGAGGAACTTCAACATTAGCTTGACAAGACAACAATGTTTTCTCCAGGCTCTGTGGTGGTTGAAGAGGCTGCGTGTTAGACGGCCTGTAGAAGCAGCATGCAAGGTACTTATGTGGCCTCTTAAGCATCCCTGATGCGATTTATGATATAATTCATGCGATGATCTGGAGGTGATGTCTGGTTCTCTGTTCCAAGTCGACGTTACATCATAGTCTAAGATGCTTATAAAGGTCTGGATGTAAACCGCCTCTATAAATAGATTTTATTGGGTATGTCCTCACGTAGTGACCTATCAAAGACTGTTGCTGTATTAATAACCCGATGTGTGAAGTTTGACATTTACATCAGCCTGTCTGAAGTCACTCTCTGCAGTTGAAATGATTGTTATGTGGATGTGTTGTGCCTGCATATAACAGCTGTCTTTCAACAAACTTCAATAGATTGCTACCACGTTTTTATTTTACTAACAAAACTCATCAGCCGCTCTTTTTACCAGCTACAATGTCCATTTTTCTCCAGTCAATAATCTGGAAAAAATGCTACCATATTGGGCTGAAATTTTGAAACTTTCCATCCATGACTGGACGCTGCTGTGATGCTGTCAGTGTTGCCAGACTTAATTAACATCAAATATCCCAATCAGTGGCTCCAATCTGCTCAGTTCACATTAAAGTATTGTTTATTATGTTGTGCTTCATACTGGAGATTTTGTTTTTGCATTCAAAATTTGCAAATACTGTAAGAGGCGTAATGACAAACATGAATAAAACATAAGCACTGCATAGTAATGTGCATGTACTGTAGCTGCTGCAAGCAAAAACTTTCATGAGCACAGTGAGGATTTCAAGTCACCTCACTCGATCATCATCACTTCCTTAGTTACACATTTTTCTGACCACTGGTATGTGTGTATTATGAATACATTTTAGTTTTGTAGCTAACCTTGCCTTTGTAAATATATGAAGCATAAATGTGCTGCTGACTTCAAGTGCTGTCGTAAATACAGTTGATGGACAACTGCAGCCCTGCAGAATGAAGCATGCATCCAGGAAAATGCTCATTTTCAATGGTAATTGAAATGAAACGATGTGGTGCTGTAAAGATGTAAAACATGATAACATGGCCACAATGCACGGAGAGAATAGTGGCCAGAAATCAATTATAGCATCAAATGCATTGCTGATATGCAATGCTTCATATTCATTTGGCTGCTGCAGCGAGTCGCTCTGAGCTGATTTAACTCTGCAGTCACTGTGAACGTTACAGGTTCAATTTATTTTACATCTTTAAATAAATGAAATGTCAGAAATCTTAATGTCTTAATGATGGAATAAGTCCACATTACTTTTATTTATACAGTCAGTACAACCTTGGATATGTTTGATTTGAGTAGTATAAGAGGTGTGTGGATCATTATAGTTTATAGCAGAAAAATTAATGACAAAGTTCTGTATGACTTCAAATCACAATTGCAGTAAAACATTTCCTACACAATCCATATTTACCAATATTTCTATTCAAGGGCATAAAGATGTGCTGAGTTCAGGCGCTGGGGAATTTATGGGCATCACAGGTTTACATCAAACTTGAAATATGCACCAAAACCAAAATCTGTTCATCAACTACACTTATTGAATATAAAAGTCACATTGTCAAGCACAGAGGGCATAAATAAGAGTTTTCTTCAGCACCTGCAGGCAGCATTAAAACCAGAAACACTGGTCTGACCTTCCCCAACCTACCAGCCACTCCCCTCTCTCTCTCTGTTTACATCCTGGAATTCCATAATTTACCCCCTTCAGCTGTAGTCAGAGCTGTTCCCACTTGAAGTTTCTCATAAAACCTGCTTTTCAGCTACACATTGTCAGTAAGTCACGCTGCCAGAATATGTTACAATTAAAAAAAACAAAACAACCAAAAACTTTAAATAAACCATCTTGAACAGCTGATCTTTTCTGGTTGTTTTCTCTCACATGGGCTATAAGAGGTGAATCCCAGAGCAAGGATGAGCTCACTTTGCCTTTGGCTCCATTCATTCAAACCTGAACGATAAAATACTGTAAATACACCCACACATGCACACAAAACCCAGGGTCAAACCTGCATGTGCTGACTTGACAGTTAACATAACTACAGTTTTTCACATTGACAACGTTTGTAGCTCCACATTCTTTGAGGTTTAATCAGTGTTTGCTAAAAGCTAAATCAATCAGTCAAACTTGACAATGGGCAAAGCTGCAGCAGCTTAAACTCATTGCAAGTTCACATCTCAGGGCACAGCAGATCTGTGGAAGCTTCTGTTGTTGCAACCATGATTTAAGTCATCTATAACTGTCTTTAGTTACTACAAAATGACCTTTTACATTGTGGAATATCATTTAGATGAACACATTCTTCTTGGCTGCTTCTTATTAATACTGTCATGAGTATCTCTCTTTTTTTCCAGTCACTTTTTGCTTACACAATTTTTGCCTTGTTTCAGTAAATGTTTCTTTCATTAAAACAGCATTTTTGTTTCTTAAGTAAAAGAAAAAAAACCAAAACATCTGTGCAGTGAAGTGTGGTAGACAAACACAAAGGATATCCAAGGCACTTTGTTCTGTTACAAACAAGCATAAATTCGCAATAGCTGTGACCAACAGCTAAAAATGTCACACTCGTCTTAATTGTGTTGAGTATTTCAAAGTTTGTTACTGGGATGCAAAATACTAGCCTGGTTAACCATCTGCTTCCACATTGTTTCACTATGTGAGAAGCGTCT
>JAQFJA010000026.1:24959674-24971877 GCA_029874485.1 Naso brachycentron | reverse complement strand
CTATTAACGGACATTTGACCTTTGAAACAGCAACATAAAACACTGAGCATGTTTAGGTACTGATTCATATGCACAGTTAAGGGTTACTGAAGGGAAGCCTAAAGTAGCTTTTAATATAACCATAACATTCAGATTTTCATAAATACTTGTGCACAAAGATAGAATACTATGCATTTACAGTGGCATCTAGTGGTGAGGTTGCAAATTGCAAACACACAAAAAAATGTAAAAGTAGCTTTATAGAGCCAGTGTTTGGTTTGTTCTTTCTAGGCTATTGCAGAAACATGGAGGACGCTGTGGGAGAGGAACTGCTCCATCTGTAGACATGAAGGTCCAATTCTAAGAAAATGATTCTTATTTTTATGTGATAATTTGAAAACACAATTCTAATTCTTAGTTGATTTAATACTAATGACAAACACAATTTTGAATATGATCTTCCAGTGATTTAAACGCCAATGGATCCTCCTGAATCCTTCATGCTGGATTTTGAAGGAAAGACAGATTGTCGAAGAATTGACTGCAATTCTACAGCTGGTTAGCAGCTCTGACCCATTATTACAAGTTTCTTCCATTTTATATCATCCATTTTAAGTCAATCCAGGTTCCATTATCTCATTCTGACTGTGTGTGTGAAAGGTTAGAGGTGAAAAGATCAGCTGTTTTTTTTTTTACTTTTGATGGCGTTTCTGTGTTCCTGTTCATTTTGCATAATGAGAGAAATGTGTAGGGTTTGCCTTCAGACGAGCAGATTAACTAAAACCAGAACACGTCTTTTTTTAGTAAGTGTATCTCCTGTCCTGTGTGTTAATGGAGGTCTCAGCTTTAACAGCTTTGGCTCTATTTCACTCAGAGGTTAAATGACTGTCAGCCTGGACTGTAAGTGCAGGGAGGTGTGTGTGTGTGTGTGTGTGTGTGTGTGTGTGTGTGTGTGCGTATTATATGACAGCACAAGTGTTCATTTTTTTTGTGAGAGAAGTCCGCAGAAAGAGAGTTAATCAGACAGAACAGTAGATATGTCATGAAAATCATACCAAAATTGACTGAACTGAATTTGATAGATGATTAAGTCCTCTGTTTTTAATTAAATACACAAAATAATAAAAGCTTTTAATAGAAGTTAATATTACATATTGACCTTAGGGTTTCAAATGCAACCCTTGTTTCACAGGCAGCCCATTCAAATGATTATGTCCATGTTCTATTAGCTTTATGGGAAACCCAACACGAGCATCGGTGAATACAAAGTCACAGAGGAAGTCATACTCGTTACTCAGCCTCACATTTTGCCCCAGTTTCTTTTAGCCGTTACACTTGGTGTTTTACTGCCTCTGTTCAGGGGCAGGCAGGTCTGGTCTCTCCTCCCACATTGCTGACCTTCTGTTCCACCTCTGAGGTCTGCTGACCTGTTGTTGCTGGCTGGACACACAGAGAAGGATGCCAAAGATGTAGAACAGTTTGTCATGGCCTCTTCTGAATCTCTATTAAAGATGTTTAAAATTGACTTTGAAGGGTTTTTATTGTGTGTGTGTGTGTGCATGGTGTGTGTAAATGTACGTGTGTGTGTGTGTGTGTGTGTGTGTTCATGCTGGCAGGTGGATTAGTGTGAGAGGTCAGACACTCCAGTGGTCTTAAAATGAAACTAAAACACATTGCATGCTTTGGCGGTTGTGACAAAACTCTTAGCACCTCGTCACACACATACCCACACTCCACTCACACACACACATTCACTCCATCTCACTATCTGACCTTGGCTCTGATTGGCTGCTTCAGACCTGTCACACCTGTCAATCTAAGGAGAGAGCTGCTTTTGCTTGGTTCCTCGGCATCAACATCAGCCAATCAGGATGAACCTGCTCTTACACCAGAGATTTGACAGTCTCTAAATATTTTACTTGCTTACAAGCTTTATTCAATTACTTTTATAATAAAAATAATGACAAACAAAATAAAAAATGAAGTCAAATTTTATATAACATGACAGTGAAATTAATAAATTACTGCTAAAGTCAAAGTCAAAGTCAAAGTGAAAGAAGCCAAAGTAAAAAAAACAAAAGTTCTTTTGCAGTTTACCTTGGCCTGTTCCTCTCTTGAGCTACTGCAAAAATAAACTATTTAATATTTAATGATGATGTTGAAATTCGGAGCCTAAAATAAAATCCTCCATGTGTGTTCGTGAGGTGAAAATCCTGCATTTCTAATGACAGGCAGTGGAGACTCGTGTTATCGTATTACTCGGCAGAGTTTGCTGCAGTTGTGCTGCGTGCACACATTATCTAAAGTGATGCTCAGTGCTGCTCTGTGTCCCCTTCAGTCTCTCAGCGCTGTTGCTTTAAAACATCACGAGTTCGTATTTCAAACATAAAAAGTAACTGACCTATGCAGGTTTGAACAATGAATCACACGGACACAACTCCTGTCTCTGGACAGTTACAGCAATTCTGCAGTTTTTTAAAAGAGGTTAATGGATAAAATTTTTGATAAGTAACTAATCATGTTAGTTTCCTGACCACTGAGCCTCCGTCTCTGTTCGTCTACCCTCCTCTCAGTAAGTTCCTTTCCATTACAGCTTCACTCTATTACACTAAATATTTCATCCATCTCTCACTTACTCTGAAGTCTCAGCCCTGGAGACTCTCTGCAATATTTTGTTGGTGGTACTGCTCATCCATCCCTCCCTATCTTCTCTCCAGTGAAGCAGTGGTGACTCACACATTAAAGCAGAACCTCCCTGTAAATATCAGGTGACTAATACAGACACAGAAGCCCTGCTGCTCCTCTTCACGTCCTCCTCCTTTTCTTTATCCTCACCTCAGCTCCCCGTCACCTGCTTTCATCGCTCCTCCTACGCCCGATTCAGACTGACGGGGACAAATGAAGACAAACAGTCACACAAAATACAATTCATATCTCGCAGATGTACTGCTAAACCTTTTTCTCCAACAAACTGACTTTGGGCAATTATCTTGAATAAGCAGAAAAGTGAGGACCTCCAGTTCTGTGAGGTCAAAACAACAGCTTCTTTGCCACGTCTAACAATCTAGTGCATACAAGTTTAAAATGATGGAAGTGACGGCAGAAACCTTGACAATATGTTAGGATGAAAGAAAAAAAAATCCAAAATTATACTTCCAGCTCAAACATTCCACCCACCCAGTTTCTGCTTATCATCCTTTTCCCTTGCTGCTTCCTCCTCCTCCTCCCGGGTGTCCGAATGCATTCCCATGCCAGTTTGGATATACAGTATTATCCCTCCAGCAGTTTTTGTCTGTCTCTTGCTCTCCTACCAGTTTGACAGGCATTGAAGACAGAACCTCTGCAGAGAGGAGGCATCTGAATCTGCACACAAACCACATCAACTGGCTTGTTTTATTAATGTTTACATGCACAAAATATTTGTTGACACTTTCTATGACGCCTGTCTCTATAATGCATTATAGAGGCTTTTGCCAGTTAAATAATTTTAATGTAAAGCTGTAGCTACCCTACTGGTCATGCTAGCTTTGTGATTATCACATCCATCCTTAAGTTTTTTCAAACTTTCACTTAAATTATTTAGTTCATCCTAATGAAAACTAACCCACTGAATCGTCTGTTATAGCTTACTCTGTACGGATTTCCCTCCAGGGCAACATGCAGGCTAACACAACTGGCTACATATTTGTCTGCACATGCCAGTCAATGTCAGTGTCAATGTAGTGTGTGGGTGTGCTACAGATGTTTGTGTCTGTACATCTCTGAATGACAAGATGTATAATGCAGTTTTATCAAATGTAAGTACATGATAGAAGAAACCTGAAACTACAACAGTTCAACAAAGAAATTAAAACTGGTCAGACTTTTTTTTGTAGCACTTTTGATGCAGTAATGAGTAACAGTATTAAATGTGTGTGGCCCGCACTTGTGTGTATATGTGACTTTAATTTTGCTAATAACATGATTGGTCTGGACATGTGCTGGGTTTTTTTCTTCGAAACTGTCAGATGCTTTTGTGTGGTAATGATTTGTGTGCCTGTGTGTAATTTTATGTGAGGATTTGATGTTAGATCAGTGATTAGCTGACTGGTATCAGTCCATGCAGTGTTGGCCACCACTCTGCAGAGATGGTATCACTGCTGTTCAGTGTTGATAGCTTAATAATCTCCTGCCTACTCTTCCGCCCCCCACAACATGCAAGTGCCACCAATTAGCAAAAACCATATTGCTTTCCCGACCACACACCACTGTTAACAATTACTCTGTGGTATGACAGATTAATTACAAAGACTCAGGCTTGAATTTCTCTCTAAGTGAGTTATAGTCCCTTTTATACAGCCTGTTCAGTGCACTTTTAATGCACCTTTATCGTCTTGATGGTCCTAAACTTAAAGGAATTCAACGAAATTGTTACATAGTGGACATTAATGAATACTTTTATGTTATGTCAGAGTTATTCTACCATTTTTTGGAAGTGTAATAACTTCTTTAACTATTTGTGGTAGGGGTGTGACAGTGTACAGGGGACATAAAAACTGATAAACTTAAAGGAAAAAATGAAAAATGGAAAAAAAAAACTGTTGAGTTAAACTCAGATGTGTTAAAGAAATAAGGGAATAGGCCGACAGAGTTCAGTTTTACTTATTGTTAAGGAGAGAGGGAAAAAAGTCCGGTGGACAGAGAAGCAGCCTGCTGATTTATCATGCACCATCTTTGCTTTTTAAAAATTTTTTATCATAAAACATACACTTATACGTGACTCAAATTGGCCACTGTAAACACGTAGCCTTACGTAGCGATTTTTTCTTCAGATACAGTAACCTTGCAATCAGTTGTGGCACATTTCAGGCATTTATCCTAACAGAGGAAACTGATGCTGACACACCTGTCATGCATCCATTAAATCTGCCGTGACCCCGGCTCGCTGTGTAAAATGACAGACTGGAGCGGCTTAAAGACATGCTGCTCAGTTCTGCGTAAATTAATAGAAGGCGGCTTATCGAGACATCAATGCGGCACTGACACAGAGTCTCTGTGAATAAATGGCTGTAGTGTTAAGATTTTTACTCTCCTAAAGCTGTCCATGGTTCTGACATGACTCCCACCTGCCACCCTGGGCAAAACAGATCCCTTCAGAAGAAAAGCTGCACTGCAAATTGATCACTGCAGTTGACTTACAGTACATGTGGGCGTTTTCCCCTAATCAGTAATATTTCTGGTACTTTCCTCACAACAGTTAAAACTGAAAAAGCCTCTGAATGAACAGTTAAATGTCAGGCAAAACATTAGTACAGTGATTTGGATTAAACTCTTTCTATATATGAACAGTATTTAAAATGCATAAATACACCAAAATAAGACTGGATTTTATTTTTGGCAAGTGATGTGCTGAGCTGGATGGCTGAGGGATTAGAAACAACTATATTATGAATCTAATTGTGCCCGATCAGCCAACCAGCTATGCTGCAGTGTTAACTTTGCCTGAAATTGTTTTTTAGTTGTATTCTTACTTTAGTCATCTTAAAAGTGTTAGTTTTAGTCTGGTTTTTGTTGACTAGGTATCACAAGCTTTTAGTCAACAAATTAAAACAGTTAATCGACTACAATCGAGCAGGTTAACAGTGTAATGCATTGTTTTAATGTTTCTCTACGGGGCATGTTGCTATATCCTACTGTTAAAAAGTTAAAAAGTTCAATCCTAACAAGGAAGTGCTGTTGCCCATGAAAATTTTTGTGTTCGTATTTGTGTTTGTGATCCACTTTTTCATTTCTTCTCTGTGCACCATGCACACATGTTAGCTACAGTTTCAGTTTCTAACAGATATACCTCACAAAACATTTTACTTTTGATTGGCTCTCTTCCCAACTCGTCCCTCCCTCACATTTTCATCTCACATTTTTATTTGTTGACAAAAGTGTGCCCTTACAATTAATATAGTATTTCCTTCTAGTTTTTTGCCATTACTTGTCCTTACTTAGATTTTATTTACCTAATGCCTTATTTTTGTCAGTGAAAAAGGGTTGTTGGCAACCATTTTTAGTCATAGTTTTGATAAACAAAACACTACCTTGCTAAACCTTTAAGAATATATTTAAAGAAAAATTAAACTTCTTATCATTGTACTTTTAACTGTTTTGTTGCCTTTAATTCCTTTAAACTCTGTGCATATTTACAGTTTCACTTCTGTTTCCATTGCAGTGAGTGCTTTGTCATTTAATGCAGTGTTAATTAATTTTCCCACCGTTTTTTTACACTTGGCTCTTGCTGTACTATTAACGCTGCATATTTCTGTTTGTAGTCAATAAGTTAATTAAGACCTCAGGAAAACTGGCAACCACTGGAAGCTAATGGAGTTCCATTAAATTTTAAATATTGAAGAGCATAGAGCATAAAGTTATTTACCTTTCGCTTCATGTTTTCTTTTCATCTCTTTTTAATATAAAGGACATTAGTTTCATAACACAAAATGTGCTAAAATAAATCTGCTTGTTTCCTCTCCATTTCCTCTGCTCGTCATCATCTCCCCTCCTCCTCCTCCTCCCCTCTTCTTCATCTCTTCTGCATTGCCCTTCTAATTCATCTATTCATCTATCTATTCATTGGCTCCCCATGCATCTCGCTGCCTCTTCACTTTCTCAGCACCTCCTGTGGAGATAAAAATACGCAGCATGTGTACTGAAGCCGTGAACTCTCCCTGCACCTCCTCACTCACTCTGTAGATGCTGCAAAACACAACACACAGGTAGATGCACACACAGATTCAAAGACATTTGCACAAACACACTCAAAGACGTGCTTATAAAGAACTATCTGTCATTTTCTCTCACTCTCTCTCTCTCTCTGTCTCTCTCACACACACACACACAAACAGTCCAATCTATTATTGAGAAGACCGCCGTCGTTTCAGGGCCTGAAGGTCACTGACATCAATAACTCTGCTGCTCGCCACGAGACAACCTCACTATTCACACATGCACACATATACACACACACAGCTGGTCATGTGACAGAAAATCTCAGTGCCAGCATAAACACAGTGAGACAGCAGGAACCAAGACTTCGACGTATGCAATCAAACTCCACAGTGTTTTTATTTTGGCCCAGAGACACTGCAAACTTTAAAATATGTATCTGCTGACAAACTTCTCCGTACTTTTGGTGTATGGTGGTTATGTTTCATAGCTTCAGGTGGGTCCCTTAGTTTTGCAAAGGTCCTTTCCTGTTTTAACGTTAGATTTCCAGGTACACAATCTCATGTAATAGTGGTTTTCTTGACTGGCCTGCACAAAGTCCTGGCCTAAAAACACCTGACGGAAGAAGTTTGGAGGGTGTTATGAATTAGATCAATGCTTGTGGTTGAGGAATAACACGACTGTATAGATAATAAATAAGTGTAATGGTCCACAAGTGTCTTCATACCTGTGGACACGTATAAGGGACAATAAATAAAATGCCAATTAAAGATATGTACACTACAGTAACTTTGGCAGCATAAAGAAATTTGTTCTCCACCATCCTCTATCTAATTTATTGTTGACAGTTAAATCATTCAACTTTCTGTATCCTAAAAAATCAAACGTGAATAAAATAAAAGAATGAAAAATAATTGAGGGCAGCCTTGCATTGAAAAACGACTGTTTGGTCTTCGCTGTGTGACTTTGATCCTTGTTTGAAGGCTACTCAGGTCAATCGCAGCTCCTTATCAAGACCACACTTGATCTTTTGACAAAGTCATTTGTGTGTGTGTGTGTGTGTGTCAGGGTTTTAACAAGGTGTAGCTCAGTTATCAAGCAAACACTCTGCCATGATGCTGTGTTCATGTTAATGGTTTGCCTTTGAAGAATCAGCTGCTGTAAGCATTTCAGCAGCACGATGACTGAACGACATACAGCAGCAAAGCATGAAGGGCGGGCGAGAGAGTGGCAGGCACTGAGGTCAACCGTGTGTGTGTGTGTGTGTGTGTGTATGAAAAAGAAGGAAATGGTTTATTCATTAACTGTGTACTATGTAACACACAGACACACCATAGGGAGTAATAGTTAAAACAATGTCTACGTCCCCAGTTGCTTATATTTCTCAAAAATGAGAACTACATGTTTCAAAAGCATTTAAAAGATGTTTTAAATATTGAAGAACATTGATTACTGTGAAAGACATATTGGTGAAAAAATAAAAATGTTATTTCTCTTATGGCGCACTCATGTTAGGCAATCCGTACCATGCCTCAGCACATTTGACTCCCAAAGTCCAGTTTGTTTGACTGGTGTGAGTGCTCTGTACCGTGCCCAAGCACAGTGTGTTTGTCGGCCCTGGCACGTTTGGAAGAGGTGGGCTTCGACATGGATGCACATGCATGAGTACAGGCACGGAGCATCGACAGCACTGTGTCTGCGATAAGAATTCACCTTAAATTCAGGCAGACAACATCATACAAAGTCAGGATAAAGAGCAGTGGGAAAAACCGTCACCATCTTTTTGAATGCTAATACCAGAGAACAGTTGGATAAAGTCATTACAAGATTTTAAAAAAAATGACAGGGCAACATTTGAAAACACGGGTCACACTCCATAGATCAGGTAGCTCAAGCGTGCTCAGGCTTGGTTAGACCGGAACAATGTGAGTGCAGGCCAGCGGGGAGCAGGGAGGGCAGACAATCGTGCACTGGCATGGTGCTACTGGGCCAAGAGTGAGAGCATCCTTAGTCATCATCACCTTCATCACCATCACAGCAGCAGAAGTGCCCCACACTGCAGACCAACACCTCTTGGTTTCAGTCTTTGGTCTGTACATTCAGTCTCTCGCATCCTGGTCGTCTCTGCTCGTGTCTGTCACGCCTGTCAGGATGGACGCTGTGTACACGCTCGGCCTGAGCTGTCAATCACTGTAACCTTTGACCCAGAATGTGTCACCCATCATCAGCACTGCAGTCCTCTTGTCAACAAGAAACACAACAAGACACAAGTTTTCACACCTTCTCTCCTCTGACTTTACTTCCTCTGCTCTGTCTTTCCACGACTTTTTTAGAATTATAGAGACTTTTTTACTGTTTTCTGTTGTTTTTATGTGAAAACTACTGTTTTTTTCTACGCATTTGATTTTCTTTTTTATGCATTTTCCCTCCATTCTGTATTTGTTTCCATAATCTTGGAAATAGTAGGATGTCCAAGTTCGTTTTAACATAATTTTCTCCTTCCTCCTCAACTGGATTTTCCAGCAACCTCTGCTCTTAGCACTGCCTACTCTACTGTTTACAGAAAAGTATGTATAATCTCTATGGTGCCACCGACCTACAAACCACATCAGAGAAAAACATGCATGCATGTAATACAATATATTAAAATTTTATCTCATTTATTCCACCCTCACTTTTCTGTGTTTACTGTCCGAGCTCAGAGATGTTTTAAGTCACTGCTAATACAAACACAATACTTCCTGCTGCTGGTAGCTCACATCCAACTGAGTAAATACAGGTTCTCTTTTATTGTGAATAAGTCACAAGAACCCAAATGTATGTGTCATTGTGGTTAGCACTGACTACGACTGTCAACAAGACAACTGGAATTTTTGTTTTGCATTCTGTGACCAAATCAGTCTAAGTGGTGCGTTCTAGTTGATCTCAGATGTCGGAATTTTCAAGTTCACAGTTGGAAGGCCTCCTGAAGTCAGAACTCCAACTCAGAAAATTTGGAGGAACCTCAGTAACCCCAAGCTCGAAATCCAACATGGCAGCTCTGTGCATCAACAATGAAAAAGTTGTATATTACACTGTTTATTAGCCAATAAGTATTGTTTTTGTGTCATTAAATCAGTCAAACCAACCAGTATTTTTCGATCTATATCTGTGGACATGTTGTTATGTTGCTTTCCCGTGCAAAAACTCATCATACAATGTGTTGTTATTGGCCTGTAGCTAACAGTGCTTACAACAAAAATAGCTAATGATGGCTCCTTGTATTATTATTATTATTATTATTATTATTTCGTTTATTGAGCAGGGACAAATGCATTAAACATTATTTCATATAAAATACAAAAGAGATGTCATGCATACAGGTTTCTAGCCGAGGCTAATTTGCAACCCCTGTCCCTGGTTAGGCTTTTACTATTAATACTGAAATTCATGGGCTGGTTTAAAACAGTACAAAACAGTACAGTAACATTTTTTTGGCAAAAAAATGTTACCGTATTGATTTCTAGTCATTGAATCATATCCTATCCCATCGCTCTAAATGAGTACATATCATTCTTGTATCATATCGTAATATGCATCTTATCATTGGTAAAACGTACCGTTACAGCACTGCTGCACGGTGAAAGGTTAGGGAAGCAAAACAGAGGAAGAGGGAAAGAGGCCAAGGACATACATTCCCAATGAAATACAAAAAAACATCAGTTTAAATCGTGTCCAATCCGTTGCTGTTACAGTAATGTCCCACATAAAGTAGTGAGTAACTTGGTCCTGGTGAAATTGATATATGCCATGCAGAAAAAGTGCAGCCTTGTGCATTTAAAAACCATCTGAATCCTGACAGTGTGAAGTGAGTCTCAGGCGTGCGGACAGCAGTCCTCCTGCAGGATAATGACCTGTTGATAAAACAGGAGCTTAACTTGAGTCTTACTGGTCCTCCAAGTATCCCAAAGTGTTTGATTGACAGAAGTAACTACAGGGGATGGGGGAGGAGCCAAGGGACAGGTAAGGTGTAAATAAAAACATTTGTTGAGATAAGAACAGAACATATGTCCAATAACAACTCGTTACCTGAGAACAAAGACGAGTCAGCGAGTTTCAGTCCAGAGTCCAGAGAACAGACAGGCAGACAGACAGGTTTGTGTCGCTGATCAGTTTTATCTGGTTTTGCACTGACATCATCGTACTGGTGCTCAGTCTCTGCTGTCCTGCCTAATTTCTGTCCACAGACTCAAACTGAGCTGATGACAGATTCCTGTGAGGCAGGGGTCAAAGTTCACTGGCTTAAGGTCCCTCAACGACCTAAAGGTGACTGCTCAAGCTGACCTGAGATCTGGCCCTATGGGGAAGTGTGTCTGCTGTCGCCCCGGGGCAGAGTTGAAAAGAGGATACACAAACTACATTGTGGTCATATAATGAATTTAAATCCACGTTTTGTTTTGTTTTTTTGGTTTGTTTGTTTTTTGGGGGGGGGTTATTTTGGGGCTTTTTTGGCATTTATTTGATAGGACAGTTGAAGAATGGACATGAAATGGGCGAGGGTTTGGATACGCCCACAGGGTGGAATCAATCTCGGGGCTGCTGCAGCAAGGACGCGGCCTCTGTAAACGAGGTGCCCACTCTACTAATTGAGCTACCAGAGTGCCCCTTAAATCCACATTTTAATCGCTGAAACACAACAGGTCCAGACAGAGGAAGAGACAAAAAAGACAAGAATACTTTGATTAAAGAATTGCCCAGATCCAAACCTGACTGAACAACTGCAGGAACAAGTCTGACGGAGGCCCCACTTCACAAGGATCTGCTGCTGGGGACGTTCAGAGGGCCAGTGTCCATGCCTCAATGTTTAAGAATGGATCAACGGTGCGGTCTCCATGGATCAGGCTCGTTCCGGCACATCTGACGGATGCTTGGAGTATTGGAGGCCAGGTTGAGACTCTTGATCACCTCGGGCCGTCCCTGCCCAGGTCTTGGTTTAAAAAGAGCAGCTCTGCTGGTTTCCTCCCCCTGCTGTGTGCAGTGGGCGCACAGTGATTCCTCTGTAAGGAGCAGAGGGTTCGGGTTCGGACCTCTCTGCACGGCGAGCCAGTGCTCACTCTGAACATGGTCCAGGATTTTCTCAGTTTTGCGCCGGTCACAGGGTGAAATAGGTGGAGCTGGATACTTTACAAAGCACAGAATTAGAGAACTTTACAATCCGGCTTCGTCTGTCTGGCTTCAGCACAGGCTCGTTTCCCGTTAGCAGCTTCAGGAAGTGCAACTCATGAAACAACAGCATCCTGACTGGAGGCGGAGTCAGTCGACCATAACGAGACGTTTGTAAGGCTGCTGAGTTTGAATCCGCTGCTGCTGTCTGTCTGTCCGACTGTCTGTCTGACTGTCTGTTTGTCTGTCTTTTTGCCATCTGTGGTCCATGCACTGTAGTTTGACTTCAGTCAGGCTGTTGCACCTCCACTGTTACTATAAACCAGCTGCTGGGTGTCCAGTTAATGGTGATTGGGGGGGGGGGGGCACCCTGCAGCCAGGCACAGCAG
>JAQFJA010000026.1:24868002-24895461 GCA_029874485.1 Naso brachycentron | reverse complement strand
AACAATGCATGTGCAACAGGTGGATATATCACAGCAATGTCGTTTGTATTCACTTACCTCTATTGTAAATGGAACATTCCCTTCACAAATTGATTCAGCCTGTCAACCATTAACGTTAACGTTTAACATATTAGCTTAGCGTAGTGATGCCAGATTAAATCTAGGTAATAGGTAATAACACAACGTTAGCATATTGTTCTGGGTAAAAACAGCCTCGAACGCGGATTAACGTTACATTTTATGTGAGAAGACAGAGGGCGGAAACCGATACAGAGATCACATCGATTTTTTAAAATGTTTTGAAGCATTTGGTCCACTCTCGCTATCACATCACCAGGTAATTTGACATGACTGTCGGAGGATTTTAAACCAACGGAATCTCGTTAGCAAACTGCCGCAAAGCAACAAAATAAAAACAAAATGCCTCGTGTGGTTTAAGGTGGAGGAATAACGCGGTCTGTCGGCTGCGCTGTTTTTGGACAATTTAAGCACAGAATGACAAAGAAATGTGATAAAACGTTTACCTTTCTGTCACCGTCCTCCTCCCACATCCACTCCCGCTGTGCTCCGTTGCTGAACTCTCGTTCACCTGTTGTCAATCAGCAGCCTGTCAATCTCGCGACAACAACAAGCGAACATGACGTTTGCGGGAATACTTTACAAAATAAAAGTCCCATAAAAGCAGCAACATCCATTTTGTTTTCAGAATAAAAGCCGAACAATCTGACAAATCATTTCAATGTAATAAATGAATTGATTAATATCAGTTAATGTAATTTCATCAATAACTTAGACCCATGCGAAAAATACAAATATTAATAGCATAAGTAGAGTAATAGGAGGGTTTCCAGCCGTGTAAACTTAAACTGATTTAATACGCTACAATCAATAGGAAGAAATTTTGCACTACAGCAGGCAAAAGATAGACGTGAGAGGGTGAATAGTATGCAGATAAGTTAAAAATATCTACCAATAATTACTTATTAAATACAACATATGACAATGTAGCTTAACTCAGTCAGAAAGCTTCGCAATGCGCTGGACATTACCCACACCAGTATGCATAAACACTGATATATCAACTTAAACAATAGTGCAGTTTTCTGATATTCTTTCAAAAAAATCCCCAAAACACCAAAGAAATCTGCTAAATCCTGGGGTGAAACACTGGGTCCTTTTTTTCTGGGCAAAGAATCATATTAAAAGTTATCATATTGCCATAAAAATAAAAGAAAACTAAAGGAAACATCATTAAAA
Organism: Naso brachycentron; assembly: GCA_029874485.1. Lineage (NCBI taxonomy): Eukaryota > Metazoa > Chordata > Actinopteri > Acanthuriformes > Acanthuridae > Naso > Naso brachycentron. The sequence goes on along the minus strand of JAQFJA010000026.1, from coordinate 24,894,204 downwards.
AAGAGAAAGTAAGAAAAATGAGACTTCTTTCTGACACTGGCCACTTTTTCCAGATAGTCTATTTATTTCCATGGACGTATGTTCGCTCCACACCACCAGGGGGCGAAACCGCCGTCACCTCGTGTATCTGCGTCAGAGGTGAAAGGTTGTGAGTCTGACAGCGACACATGCATGATGTTGTGCAGTTGATACTGGCCGTTCAAACGCTTTTATACTTCTGGCCGTTTCTTCTCGGTAAGATTTGTCTTTTCCATGTTGATTTATTAAGTTTAAAAGCTGTTATTTTCTGTTTGGTTAATTTATTTATTACAGCTAAATATCTTGCCGCTTTCTTAAGTTTCAAGGTAAGCTAGCAAACACAGTTCCATTGTCGGACACCCTGTAGCTTACATTTATTTGCCTTCTAACGTTACAGCAAGTCATGGTGGTCACTATATCTGCTCACAAACTATTTAATTCGTCAACCTATTGTCAAAACTTTCTTATACATCTGTCTGGCGGATTGATGTAACTTAAGGTATGTTAGGTAACTTGTCAAGAGCTCTGAGACCAGGCTTAAGAAACTGGATAAAGGTAAAGTTAAAGTTTTCCTGTAAGACTGAATTGGCTGTGCACTCTTGTTCTAAATAAGACAATGAACTTGTTTTGAATATGTGAACCAATGTTTTTCCAAGGCGTTGCCAATCACATTTTTGGTTAAAAATGTTGAACATGTTAAATTTTGCCGGTTTCAGGCAAAAAAATTTTTTTCAGTCTTTGGGTCCACACTCTGGCTCTGTGTGGTTTCAGTCCGTCCTGAGGTGAAATGAGGAACTTGAAGCTGCTCAAAAGCTTGAGGAGCTCGGAGCTGAGCGGTCCAGGCTCCCCTCAGTGTTTGGCTGTGCGTGCTGACAGCGGCACGCTGCTGGTCGCTTCTCCCTACTCCATCACTGAGTATGACCCACGAACTGGACAGGTGAGCTGCTGATGACATACTGTACAAATCCTTTTGTTTCTGAAGGAGACACGTTTTACAATGCTGGCTGATGAGAGTAACATGAAGTTCAGCTGTCAATAATTTAAAACTTTGCAGGTTTTAATTACATTTTGTCAGCAAAATAGCTCTGTATACTCATTTATTTTAGCTTTATCTTATTTACAGTAGTGATTTGTTATAAGAAATGCCACTAAATTTTAAACTTTAAACCAGTAATTAAAGAAAGTTGTATGGTTTTAATTAGGAATCTTGGTTGTAAACTACATATGGAAGTGAGAGTGTTCTCTCATCATCAACTTTCCTCCTTATTCTTCTGCAGGTGGTCAGCGAGGCCTCGTTGACAGCTGATGGTTTTCTCCTGGAGGACGGCAGCGGGGTGGTGGTTGGACTGCAGGACCTGGCTGAGCTGGAGTCAGCGTGTCTGGCCACAGCTGCTGGAGATGTCGTCCTCTTCAACCTTAACACCTACCAGGTGAGCAACAAAGTAAAGTTAAGATTAGTCAGTTTTAAATTAAGGGTAGAATACGGAGTAAAGGAATATATTATGTCCATGAGGGTCCTCACCCTGTGTGATCATGTTCCACAGTTGGAGTGTGTTGGCAGTGTGGACAGCGGTCTGACCTCGATGAGCTGGAGCCCTGATGAAGAGCTTGTTGTGCTCACTACAGGTCGGTAATTTTATACAAGTGTCCAAACATAAAAAATCATGAAAATGTTAGCTCACTGTTTTATAAATTGTCAGATTATCTTTGCATCACTACACACAGAACAAAGCACCCAAAATATTCAGATAAAAGTATTAAATTCTCAGCCAAACTTTTAGCAATGATACAAATAATAAACCCCTAATAATTTGTGCTCACAGGTCAAGAAACAGTCATCATGATGACCAAAGACTTTGAGCCAATCACTGAAGTCGGGATCCACCAGGATGACTTTGGTGAAGGTACAGTGGATTCAAATGGACTCTGTTTACATTAAAGGTGTCCAAACTGTGGGTTTGCAGCCACAGAGGGGCATAAGATGATGTTCATAGAATATAGAAATATTTGTAGTATGGCTGTGTAATTGTAATTTTCTCTGCCTATTGTATTTTGAATCTGCTCTGTTTCGTAGGGAAGTTCATCACGGTGGGTTGGGGAAAGAAGGAGACTCAGTTTCATGGCTCTGAGGGGAAACAGGCAGCACAGAGGAAGGTCCAGGTCAGTGTTCAGCTGCAGAGGCCAAATAACTTGAAAACAAATGAAAACGTGTTAACTTGTTGATTCTAATAAAAAATAAGTTTGATATGAAAATATTCAGAATGATGCAAACCTGCTCCCACAGGAAGTGCAGCCGGCTGGAGCTTGGGATGACCGCAGGCCGCGAGTGACGTGGCGAGGCGATGGTCAGCTGTTTGCCGTCAGCGCAATCTGTCTTCAGACTGGAGCCAGGAAGGTTCGAGTGTGGAACAGAGAGGGGGTCCTGCAGGCCACCAGTGAGCCCATCAACGGCCTGGAGCAGGCGCTCTGCTGGAAGTAAGAGAACTGCCTCTGTAAAGGGCAACTCTGCTGATTTTCAACCTTATCTCTACCTGTCCAAATTAGGTACATAATGTGTAACCCAACAATATTTTTTTCTTTGTGTCTCTGGGACACAGCTTCAAAATCTCTTGTTCTTCCTGGAACCACTGACATCACTGGTTCCAGGAAGAACTACAAACTGTTTACTTCTCGCCTTTCTCCTTCGCACTCCAGGCGAGATGACGCCATGTTTGTTTTGAGAGGATTTCATGGCTCTGGTCGACCAAAAACGCCTCATCATTGACAGCTTAGCAATACTAAATAAGAGAAATGTTCCGATGCGACAGATCCTTCCTTGGAGACCCAGCAAGTGATGCAATGCATCCTGGTACATGTAGGCACTGCAAGACCAACTTTGTGAGCGGCACAACTCAGAAAACTCAGCTTTCTCTGTCAGTATAGCACAAACTGAGGAATTTATATCTTCAATTGATTACAATTACCATGAACATTGATTGGACATCCACATGAAAAGTGGTGGCTTTTCCTTTAAGTTCATTGTATTAATTTTGTCAACAGTAGTTTTGTTCTTTTTCATGTGGCAAACTGAATAAATGTGTGAAAGTCATTGCTGAATTCACATGAATGAATAAGCAGAATTAGCAGCTAACCATGCGCTGACCTAAACTAACCTATTTTGATTGGCTATAGAATATTTGTTGTTTAAGTTTATGTTAAATCATCTCCTGATGTTTCAGACCCTCAGGCAGCCTGATAGCGAGCACTCAGCGCCATCCCAACAAACACAGTGTGGTTTTCATGGAGAAGAACGGACTGCTGCACGGAGACTTCACACTCCCGTTCAGCAAAGACCAGGCCAAGGTACGTTCAGCTAGACCTGACTCACGTACAAGGTGCGAGATATCGAATAATCAACTTATGTGAGTAATTTTTACACTTTGATTGATATGTGTGTGTGTTTCAGGTGAAAGATCTGCTGTGGAACAGTGACTCCACTGTTCTAGCCATCTGGTTGGAGGATATGACTGCAGGAGAAGACAAACAAGTCAACTCTTACAGTAAGTTCAAAGTGGTAGCCCCGCACTCAGGCCTGTTGATGTAATGAAGAACATGTTTGACTACATCAGGCTGTGCCAAGTCTCCCTCCGCTCACTGACCTTGAAATTCATTCTTTGTCAACAGTATTTGGATGAAGACTTTCTCTTGGCTTGCCTATAAAAATCTGCCATTTACTCTAATGTTCAAGAGCAGAAGCTAAATGGACAAAGATGTTTTCTTGGCCTACCCATAGAAACCTGCAATTTATTTTAATGTCAGAAATCAGAGCATGATAGGGAAATACGTCAGCGCACATCACAAAAATCTGTCCTACACTTTGCTAATCTTTTAACACTTTGCTAACCTTTGCAAAAAGGCTGTTTTCCTTGCATTTTTGTGAAATCATTGTTTTACTGTGGTTGAATTTGGAGCATTTGATTCATGAAAACAGTAAATGAATAAATATAAAAGAACAGGTAATTAAAAGCAAACATAAATGCAAGCATATGAATAATCTGCCTTTGTTTGTCGATGCTCCCTCTGCAGTCCAGCTGTGGACGGTGGGGAACTATCACTGGTATCTGAAGCAGAGTCTGGACTTTGGCAGAGACTCTCAGAAAGCTCCTGTTTGTGTTTGCTGGGACCCTGAACGGCCCTTAAGGCTCCATGTGGTGACCCGCGCCTGGACCAGCATCACCTATGACTGGGGCTGGACGACTGAGAGGAGCCCCGGGCTGGACGCCACCGACAACGCCAGCGTGGCTGTGATTGATGGAGGTCAGAGCCAATGAAACGAGAGCATGTGGAACTGTGGGCTGATTCCAGTGTGATATTAATATTTATTTGAACCTTCTCAGATAAAATCCTGGTAACGACCTTCAGACAGTGTGTGGTTCCTCCTCCAATGTGTTCATTTGAGCTGCAGTTTGCGTCACCTGTCAACCAGGTGACCTTCCTGTGCCGACCTCAGAGGACCAATCAGCTGGCAGCTTTGACTTCTGATGGACAGGTCTCAGTCTACAGCCAAGGTCAGTTACACAGTGTTTTTCATAAACAGCAATCATCAGAATGAACATGAATAGAATGAAATTTGTTGAATGTGCTGCATCCTTTACCTGATACAGCTTCTGAAAATGAGGATCTGAGTTGGAAGATAAATATTATTCTAATCCGTTTGTTGTGTTTACTTCATCCACCATTCTGTTCAGATTTAAAAGAACAGGCTGACCAGACAACGAATGGCTTCCGCACAGTGTCTCATCCTCTGGTCCTCCAGAAAACCTTCAGGTAAAAAAATATCCTGCAACTCAGCTTGCAGGCTGATTAGTGAACATTGTTTTCTTCCAGTGTTTCCTAAATGTTTTTCCTTCTTGTCTCTGATTTTCCTGCAGAGTGACACTTCTCCAGGAGGAGCCTCTGGCCCTGCGGCAGCTGCTGTGGCTGGATGAGGAGCTGTTTGTGGGTGTGTGCACCAGTCTGCTGCCCACCTCCTCCACCCTGCTGCTGCTCCGCCCTGCTCATGACACTGAGGACACACTCACTGTCAGGTCAGCAAAAACACTACAGTGTCAGAAGCGACAGTTTCCTTTAATGTTCTTGTTGTGTGGTTAACTCAGCACAGTGGTTTTATGTTTCAGGTCTGAAGTGGACGTGGACGGAGTTGTGGTCAGCTTGGCTCACTGCTCTCCAGCGGGCACTGTGGCACTGCAGCTGGAGGACGGACAGATCAAGAAGCTGATCTGTGGTCAGTCACCACAATCTTGTTCTTCTGCTGAAATACCTGTTTTTCGTATATAGAGATGCATTATTTGATCATTAAACAGCACATTGCACAGCATGGAATTTGTCCAGGGGCTCTTGCTTCCAGCCTCCCAAATAGGAGATGTTTAATTTCCTCACAGCAGCATGATAATGTGCTGCCTGGTACACTCACACTTAAAATTATCTGTATGAAAGTCTTAAAAAGTGATAAACTAGGAGTGAAAGCTTAAATTGTGCATTTCTTCTGGTTTTATTTTGCAGGATGAATACAGAATGAAATCCACATTAGAATATTTCTTAAAGTTTCAGTCAGTTCCATTTTTCTGACACATATTTTTTCGTAACTGCACTACTTTATTGGAAAACAAATATTGTTTCTGTTCATTCTTTTTGTGCAGATACTCCTGAGCCGTCAGTGGAGGATTGGCGGGACTCCAGCGGATGCAGCATCAACTTCCCTGTTCCCTGCGTTCAGACGGCGCTCTGCTGCATCAGTGGGGAGGTACAAACAACACACACACTTATAATTACATGAGTAAAGTGAATGAGTGCTTGTTCACAGGCCTGAATGCAAATTTTTCTTTTGGCCCTGCTTTTATATCTTCAGGAATGTCTCCTCGGCTTGACGGACAGATCCCACCTGTACGCTGGGGACACGGAGGTACATCAGCTTTGTTTTACCATCTCTCCCAAAATTCTTTGCTAACAGGAAATGTGATCCCTCATGTCTACTTCTTTCTCAGCTGGCCTCCAGTATTTCCTCCTTTGCCGTTTGCAATGACTTCCTCCTCGTCACCACACACTCACACACCTGCCGCTGCCTCCCACTGAGCACACTCAGTGTCAAAGGTAGGATGAACATAAACACTGGAAATCCTGTGTGTGTATGCTGCTAACATTAGCTTTGTCGTTAGCTGGCCTCCGGCTGACTGCTACTTCAGTTAATGTGTGTATCTATGCTGTGTCCATGTGAAATGGGCTGTGAGGTTGGTGATGCTGCTTGTGTATTTTAGGATGCAGCTGAGTTAAATGACCTTTGACCCCACAGGGCTGCAGGTGCTATTGGCATCAGATGGAGGCGAAAATGACGAGACGCTGCGTCGGGTGGAGAGAGGATCCAGGATCGTCACTGTGGTCCCACAAGACACCAGAGTGATCCTACAAGTCAGTTAAAGACACTCACACACACACACACTCATGCATTGCTACCTTTCACTGCACTACAAATTTAATTGTTTATGGCTGTATGTACATTTATACAAATCTAAGATATGTAGAATAGAAATGTCTGTATTTTTTGGTGTGTTTGTGTCCAGATGCCCCGTGGGAACCTGGAGACGGTGCACCATCGAGCGTTGGTGTTGGCTCAGCTCAGGAAGTGGTTGGACAGGCAAGTCTGTCTTTTATCTTATATTGTAATTCTTTATTTCTTAAAAATTGTTTTCTTGATTAGTGTAACTGTTGGGATTTGTAGCCAGTCTTAAGACTGGAAGAAGAGAGTGAGCTAAATTGAATTGTGCTGCGTCTAAGTGTCAAATTCCGTCCTGTTGTTTTGTCTTATATTTCAGTTTGAGGTTCAGAGATGCCTTTGAGTGCATGAGGAAGCTGAGGATCAACCTAAACCTCATTTATGACCACAACCCAAAGGTACATAAAAAAAATTTAAGGTGCAGTTCCGTGGCATCCTTTTGTTTAATTGGTAAATGTAATTTGAATAAATTTGTAATGCTTTAAAACGGTAAAGGGGTAATAGATTTGAAATCTCGATTTCTGTCAGGTTTATCAAAATGTCTCAGGAAATAAAACTGGCATTTAAACCGCAAAGTGTGTGATTGTTATTGTCTCTGTCCTTGTCCTGTTGTAGCTTATGAAAAGGTGCAGATAAAAAAGGATAAAAATCAAACACTCTCCTTGTGTGTTTCTGACCGGCCGTGTTTGCACCATGTGTCCTTCTCTTCCTGCAGGTTTTCCTCGAGAACATTGAGACTTTTGTCACACAACTCAGCTCCATCAGTCACATTAACCTCTTCCTCACTGAGCTCAAGTAAGACTCCTAAGATGGGCAGAAGTAGATTTTTATTTAAGGAAAAATTGACTCTTTTTTTTAAAGGCATTTTACTCACACAATCTGCAAATTGTTAAATCTTTGTTTCCCAGGGAGGAGGATACGACCAACAGCATGTACCCGCGTCCCGAGGGCAGCACAGTCCAGATTCCACCTGTTTCTGGGCAGAAGAAGGTGGATGTAGTTTGCGATGCTTTACGGAGCACCATGGAATCAATGGGTCAAAACAAGTTAGTAGTACTGAAATTCATTTATAAATGAAACAAACATTTACATGCAAGCTGGAGGAATTTGTGATACAAATATGTAAAAAATGGATCTTTTCCAGTTTTTTGTGTTTTTGCCACTCATCTCTTGTAATGCTGATTGTAATGATTGAGGGACCACAAAAATTTGCTCTGACTTCAAAGGGAATCGCCTTCTAAAGACTTGATCTAGACGTGGTTTGAAAGACTTGAAAGTAGGTCTGCAGCGGTTAAGCTGCAAATGTGCTATAGACTTAACAGCACGTTTTTCATTAAAAATATAAAAATTTGTTTCTCTTTCCATCCTTAAGGTATTTTCTGTCCATACTGACAACTCATGTGAAGAAGACAGTTCCAGAGTTGGAGATCGCTCTGCAGAAAGTCCACGAGCTTCGAGGTTAGAAAAAAGTTCTGACACTTGAACTCTCTCTCCTTCTCTCTCTCACACACACACACACACACACACACAGTGGAACAGATTATGCTTACTTCCTCATTGTGTGCTGTGTTTGTGTAATTTTCCAGTGAACCCTCCTGAAGCTCTGGGTGCTGTGAGCGCTGAAGAGGCGTTGAAGTACCTCCTCTTCCTCGTCAACGTGAACGACCTGTACGAACACTCTCTGGGAACGTATGACTTTGATCTCGTGCTCATGGTCGCAGAGAAATCTCAGAAGGTACAAGATGACAGAGGAGGAGGAAACATCTTCATCATCTTGTTTGACTTGCCTCGCCTACAGTCAAGTATACACACTGTGTAACTGAGCTATTGTCCACCTCCCTGCAGGACCCCAAAGAGTATCTACCCTTCTTAAACATGCTGAAGAGTCTGGAGCCAAACTACCAGCGCTACACCATCGACAAACACCTGAAACGTTACAGGAAGGCCCTGCATCACCTCAGCAAGTGTGGTCAGTCGAGATTTTTCTATAAAAAGCAATGAGCATGCAAACTGTCCAAGAATCAGAACTCGTCCTTTGATGACAGCTTTCAGAGCGAACTGTAAATGATGTGCTTTGTTTTTGAGCTGAATCTTGGCTGACTGTGACGTCTGCTGTGCTTTGTGTTCAGGAGAGGAACGTTTCCCTGAAGCTTTGCAGCTGGTGAAGGAGCAGAAACTATACAGTGAAGCTCTGCGACTGTACCCAGCTGACAGTGTTCAATATAAGGTACAAACACTCACAGCTCACATTTCTCACCCAGAAATTACTCAAACTCGTGGTCAGAACTTTTAAATTGTGTATGTTCACTTAGTTTTTAATCACTTTTAGCTTCATCAACTTGTCAGTAATTTTTATTTATTTCAATAGAGGCATTATTTGATTCATTAAACAAAATAACCTGAATTGTAGCAAAAATATTTTTTGCAAATTTTCAAAAATTCCTCATTTTGCTACACCTGGCTTTATCAGTTATTCCTCTGCAGTGTGGTTGGTTAAGTATGTGTACAAAACTTTAGGTGGTTACATATTTGAAAACACTTCCTGTTGGATAACTTCCCTTTTTAAAGATTACCACTTTAAAAATTGAATTGCAGATGTTTTCTGTGGCTCCTATAAATACACACAACACTTTTGTTTGGTTTAAATTATACACAAAGTGTGTTTTGATAAGTGAGACTGACTGTAAAGATTATGTTTGATTGTTTACAAGAAAACTTGACCCCTGTACTGTGACCTTTGACCTGTAGGCTCTGAGCTGTGCTTATGCGCAGCACCTGGTGGAGCAGCAACAGGCAGAGCAGGCCGGCCTGTTGCTATGGCGATGCGGAGAGCCAGCCATCGCCTTGCAGGCGTTCACCAGCAGCTCTAGTTGGAGAAACGCCATCTGTGTGGCGCAGCAAATCCCTCTACCACCGGACCAGTTAGCTCTGCTGGCCAGAGATCTGGCAGGTAACCATAGCAACAGATAGATGGACTGGAAAAAAAAGGTACAATTCCCGAGAGAATAATTACAGGTAAATGCTTACATAGTTTGTTTCTGTCTCTTATAGAGAAGCTGAAAGAACAACGACGATACTCAGAAGCTGCTCTGCTGTTGGATCAGTACGCCAAAGTAAGAAACTTTTGGACAAAATGGCTTCCAGTGAAGCAGCTCTCTGCTTCTTCTCAACAAAAACCACCATGAAATGATCCTGTGAAGTTTGTTTTTGTAGTGAAATTATTCAGAATTCGCCCAGAAAAAGGCCAGTTTGTGTCTGTTGCTTCTTGTAGAGGCTAAAATTCCTGTGTTTTTAATTTTTTTTTATTTTTCTCTAATCAGGACTGTGAGGAAGCCATTTTGGCTCTGATCACTGGTGCAGTCTGGGAGGAGGCGCTCCGATTGGTCAGTACTTTTTACTTTTATTTTTTTCATTTACTTATTATTGAAGCACTTTCAAATGCCTGCAGGTATAAAGTAAAAAATACATATGAGAAATGTCTTTTTCTGCTTCAGATTTACATGCACAACAGACAAGACATCACTGAAACCAACCTGAAGCCTGCTCTGTTGGAAGGTAAGGATGATTCAGACAAGCCTGTCCAGCCATGTGGCTCACAGCCCAATTCTTCTGCTTGTTCATGAACAGACCAGACTTAAAAGACAGAAGAAAACATTATGTTTTGTGATTATGTTTTGTTGAGATGTTGTCATGTTTTCATGTGTCAGCTGTCAGCACACAGACGACCTTCCTGGAGGCTCAAGTATCAACGTTCAGGCGGCACAGGACCCGACTGGCTGTGGTGCGAGAGCAGAAAGAGAAGGCCAGACTGGACATGCTGGGTGAGAAATGAGTCAGACGTGACAGGACAAACAGTATCAGAGCTCACATGACTGATTTAAATATGAAATTAAAATGAGTTCCATTAATATTACAGTGATATAAAACTAGCTATTATACAGCTCTAATTTTACAAACCCTGTAAATTTTGTGCCCCACATCATTCAAGTGAAAATAGAAGGAATTCTATTAAAATTTATAGTCTGCAGCTGAAATCATTGGTAAATTTGCAGTAACCGTCTGTCTTCTTCATCAGATGAAGATGGTCCAGACTGTCCTGATGCTGAGCTTTACTCCGAAGCCAGCAGCGTCATGACCGGCTCCAAATACTCGCACAGTAACTCCCGCATCTCCTCGTAAGAAAAAATACGCATGCACAAGGATTAATGGCTGCAGATTTTCTGTGATTTGTGAAGTGTAGCTCATGTGATGAATTCCTACTCTGCCTGCAGGAGGTCATCAAAGAACCGTCGCAAGGCAGAGCGGAAGAAGTTGAGTCTGAAGGAAGGAAGCCCGATGGAGGACAGAGCGTTGATGCACGCTCTGGGTGAGATCATCACCACCGTGGACAAAATGAGAGGTACACACACAAACACTCAAAGACTTAATGTTTTTAAGGACCCTAATAAATAGACCATCAGTGTTTGATTTGGCAGGCTGCAAAAACTAAGTTTAAGGGGATGGAAAGGGAGGATTATTGAAAATAAGTTATTCTGTGGAGGAATTTAAGCAGTATTTAACAATCAAAACTGTGCTGCGACACTTAATTGTCCTACTAAGCAGTGTTTGGACAATCACATTTTGAATGATGGTTCATTTTCCTCAACCCCTCCCACAGAGGAGATGCACAGCCTTCTGAAGGCTCTGGTGCTGTTCCAGTTTGACAAACAGGCGGAGAAGCTGCAGCTGGCCTACGAGGAGGCTCTGCACATGATGGAGGCGGCAGTTCCTGAAGTTTGGCCTGAGGGCCTGCAAAACGCTCAAGCTCCGGTAAATAGAACATAATCATAATTTTATAGTTGTAATAATATGCTTTTTTAGATTTAATAAATACACTGAATAAAATTTTAAGTCTGTAAAATCCACGAATTGAGTTTTGAAATAGATGGTAAAAATAATAAAAGTATAGTAGACATGATCCTGCAGGAATCAACTTTTTCAATGATGGTGCACGTGAAAAAGGAAATCAAATTTATAAAACATTTAAAAAAATGAGAGTTGAGGGGCACTTAGTGCTTGTATCTATCCTATATGTTTCCAAAGTGAGTGCAGTTATTGTTACTGTCTATTTTCTTTGCATTTTATTGCATTTTTAATTAAACTGTGTTCTTTTCTTTCAGCTCACAGGACCAAACTCGACAGCAAACAGCATCATGGCCTCTTTCCAGCAGCAGCAGGGGCCTGCAGCTTCACCAGGTCAGCAGAATATCTACTGTTACGAGTGTTTGTCATCTAACTGTGACAAAAACTCTTAATAGGTCACAGTTTTCACAACTTCAGATTACTTGAAGTAACAGAACTTCTTTTTCTCATTATTTTTTCCTCTGTAGCTGCTGAGGTCCTAACGCCACCAAAGATGAGAAGCGGTGTCAAGTGGAAGCTCACTGTTCTAACATAATGTAGTTTCAGTTGTATTTTTTTGTACTATAAAGTTAAATATGCTAATTATGTTACAAATAAAAATTCATTTTGTCTCCTCTTACAAAAGTGTTCATTCTCTAGATTTCAAAAGCTTAACAAGTTTAAGTTACAGCCAGTAATTTCTAAAATTTGCAATGAATTTTGATGTCAGATTATCTTAATTTATGGAACACAGGTTTTGCTATCAGTCTGAAGAGTGAGAGCTCCTTCAACAGTGAAGCTTCATTCTACACCACCATTCAGCAATCACACACGTTTAGAAAACAGAGTGCAGAGAACTCGTGACCCTGGCTGATGGCAGAACAGTAGAACAGACATTTATTATGACTTAACAGCAACCATAAGTGTGGCTTAAAGGAACAAACTCCACAGTGAGAGATGTTGTTGATGTCTCAGGTGTGTATGCATGCAGGTGTCCACACCATGTTGCTTCCTAGCTGTTTGGTCCTTGATAAACCACAGAAAGGTCCAGTGATAACGGGTGTCTCTGAACAGAGTGTGAACTTAACCAAGTCCTGCTTTGTTCTCTCCTCGTCATCACACCCTCTTTGCACGTTTTGCAGCAGCAGCTCGCCTCTGGTTCATGGCCTTTGTGGAGACACGGAGCTTACGGAGGCGGAGCTGTCGTAGACGGAGCTGCAGGTCCTTGGGGAGTTTCCCTCCCTTTCCCAGAATGTCTTTTAGCCTCTGCTTGGGCATCTTGGTGAGGCGGAAGTCACAGATTGTGGGATAGTAGTCGTACATGACCTGGCATGTGCGGGAGGAGGGGTAGTAGCCCTCTGCAGTGGCTGTTACCCGGTACTCACCAGGATTTAATAGTCGCCAGTAATCACCATTGGCAACTTAAAGAGGAAAGAGAGACGAAGATGACAGTGAGCTGAGAATTAACCCTCTGGATGTGGTGAAAACAAGCACATTAAATAAAAGTTAAGTTATCTAGCATTGTGGAACAACTTCCTCACATCCTTTTGCCTATTTACCGTTCAAGCAATTCTTCTACTGGATCAATTGAATTTGCTTGTCAGACTCTTTGCGGTAATTTAAAAAAGATCATTTACATGACATGACATTTAAGAAAAAGTTTAATATCTTAATAATTTTCTGCTTAGGCTGGAAAGCTCTTCATGATTTCCAACCACAGCTCTTAATTGGATTCATACCTAATGTGAGATGAAGGACTGTACCTGATCTAATATGATGATCAATGTCATCAACTTTAATGATGGCATCTGCTATACCAGCCTCTGTATCTTTGTCACGAACCACACCCTTAATTCCACGGTGAACCTGAAAAACAAGAGACATTACTATTTTATTAGTGCTGTAGATCTATAACAACAATGCGCAGTAACAAAACAATATAAGAGTTCAAAGTCAAGCTTTTACTGTTTACTGTAAGAGGTGGTACCACTTATTCTTCAGGAGGGGATGTTTTTCTAACTAAAACTGCTGTAACAGTATAGCAAGAATATTAAGGATATTAAGATAAAAGGTTAATAATATTACAAACATCTACATCTCAGCAGAACACAACCAAAGCAGCCTGACCTGCTCCATGTAAACCAGCAGAGATTCCCTATTGTTCTCCCACTCGATGGGAAGCTCGCTTGCATGAGGAAACTTATCGCAGGACAACTCAACTGTCACCTCGAAACAGTTCGTGTGCAGGTAGCTGAAATCATTCATACCTGCCAGGAAAGAAAAAAAGTCCATAAGCCAGACTGGTTGGTCTCTGTCGTGTAGTGATTTTTGTCAAGGTCCATTATGTACGATTTAGTGGCATCTAGTGGTGAGTTGCAGTAACATTTTATGTCATTATTTTTTCTGTCATATTTTGCTAAGTGATCCCCCAAGATGTTGCACACTGGACCTTTAAGTGCAGCCAAGCAGGAAATGTACTTAATTACATTTCATGCACATGAATATAATGACTTTGCAAGTTCAATACTTCACACTGAATCAATATAAATTTACTTTGAAAAACACACACATTCTTACTTCCTGGTACGTTGTGCCAGTCGGCTCCATTGATGATGTTGTTGTATCTGAGGAAGTCCTTGTTGTGGCAGGGCCGCCGGTCTGGGTTGGACATCACCTGATTAAATTAGACATGAACATGTCACAGCGTCTCTCATTCAGACACTTTCCTGAAGATGTAGTGAGAACAGGAAGTGACAGCAGGATGAGTTTAACCTGATTGGTGCTGGCATATGCTGTGGCCAACCAGCGGAAGAAGCTCTCATCAGGAGTGGGCGTGTGCTCACGAGGAGCCCAGTCTTGCGTCATGTCGTACGGATACGTGACCACCAGCTCTCCACCATGAAGATTAGCACTCAGAACAAATGGGATGTTCTGCATCCAGTTGATGACTGCTCGGGTCTCTGACGCCACCTACAATTTGAGATGGAGATTTAGTAATGAAAGTACAGTCAGAAGATCAGCAGGAATCAGTTTATATACACTGAGTTTTCAGCACTCCGCATCATTAAAGCATAGAGGAGCGCTCTAATAGAAATAGCCTCTCTTCTATTTGCTTCGGTCCACATATTTTCTCATAGAATTTCTTTAAGCAGGCATAAAACATGTTCTTCATGTTTTGGTTTAGTCCATCTTCTAAAATCAAAGAATTTCTACAGCTATGCTTTAGGGTTAAAGCTGAGGAAGGCAGTTTATTTTTTATATCATTGGGCAAAAATCCCATAATAGCCTTTCAGTTTATTGTAATTCAGCTGGTCTGAAAGAACACTAGACTTTTGCACATCTCATTGGCTCTGTATTCAGACCTTGACACTTTTCAGCCAATCACAGGTAATTTCAGAGAGCGCATGGTCCTATTGGCTGTTCTATGCTACGCCTCAGCGACAAATGACATCGCTACAAGCTGATTGGCTGTTGAAACAAGTGACCTGCCTTACATTCTAAAACTGGCCTCTGGCGACTTGACAGACTGAGCTGCAGGTGACACTGTCAGCCGACTTGAGTGAAGCTGAGATGGTCCAGTTTAAATTGCTGCAACTTTCCCTACAACTGTTTTGTCTTATGAATCTTTGGTGCAAACTGAACTTAAAAGAGAGCGACAAACGAAATAAAAAGTGCTGGAGCTAAAACAGGAAGGGGAGGGTGCAGCAGAGTTGCTTCCTTATGAGTCTCATGCTACAGCTAGCTTGATTTCCAGATGTTGCCTACCCCAGCTGTACCTGTAAGCTTCTCATCATTTTAGAGTTTCTGTATTTTAACCGCTCTGCATCCCGAAGCAAAAAAAGTTGTCATGACCTACAAACTGCCCTCTAAATGTTCCTCCCACCATATAATCAGAAATGAAAGCACTGCAAAGAACAGAAGCAAAGATTAAGTGATAAGGAGGCATTATAAGAATCAGAGAAATGTTTAAGAACCAGAGAATGAAGATATGATTCTGCGCGATGTGTTTGCAAAAATTTACAAAAGCATCTTCGGAGGTGTACTGCTCAGGGATGGGGAAGTAGTGGTTGATGAGTTTGGACCGATCTGTCTCCAGCTCGATGGCCGTCCACATCACCGAGTTGAGGTCTGCAAAGTTGTGGTTCATGTCGATGCCTTCGTAGCTGTAACGACCCAGAGCCCAGCCTGCCAATTCAGAGCCCTGCACAGTGGAAGAAAGGCAGATAGAGTCTGTTATGTTATGGTCACTGACACAATGTGGGACGAAATGCATCTCCAGGAACCTTTTTAAAAGCCATTTCGTATCCGTCAGGGTTCATGGAGGGCAGCAGGTGGATGCGAGTCTCTTGGATCAGGCGGACAATGCGCTGGTCTCCACTTTGTACTCTTGGCACATGTACTGCATCAGATTGAGCAGAAGCTCCCGGCCCAGCACCTCGTTTCCATGCATCCCTGCAACGTATCGGAACTCTGGTTCTCCTGCAGGGGGCGCCAAAACACAGACATAGGAAAAGAGTCAAGATGACTAGTTCAAATATATTAGACCATTTGTCATGTTTAAATTTTTTGCTTAAATTTAAGGAGTTAAAAAGGAGTTTAAAAAAAAAATTCAAACCAAGACAAAAAAAACATCCTTCAGAGAAAGCAGCTACATTATCTGACATTTACCAGATATTGTGATCATATCCGTGTGTCATGTATTTGTTATCCTCAATTATTCAAAGATGACCACAGTCAGGGAGCATGAAGAGTCCTCAAAACCTTTAACATTAATACATTATCCGTGCTGTCAAAATACCTGCTCCCAGATCAGCGTGTCTCACTGACCCCACAGAAAGAGCCGAACCTGTTTTCTGTTTGTTCTGCATACGCTGCACTGACAGGCGGCTCTGAAATCTCACACATCCTCCTTAACTGTTTATGAGGAGTTTCAGCTCACTCCTCCTCTGACGTTACAACACTGAGATTCACTCACATGTTGGTTTTTAGAGTTGGCTGATCTGAGTTTGTCCAGATATTTTGCACACAAAGATGTGTGCATAAAACTATTTTTTACATTTTTAATGACAAGGTCTGTAGAGCCATGAAATTCCTATTTATTTAAATGTTTTGTGTTCAAAAATGGCTTGAAAATTGAAGGAGCACAACAACCTTTTCAAGATTCAAGGTGTTTTTATGCTCGTTCAGTAGTTTTGAATGACTGCCTTTTTGAAATTAAGAATGAAGGTAAAAAGAAGTGCAGTTAGTCTAATTAGCAGGCTGGACTTTTGAGACTCTAGGTATAATATTTTTCCTGACTTACTTGGAGCTTACTTCAGTAAGCGGAGCTGGAAAGATGACTGAAGATCTACAATCAGCGTTTTTGTTTTGCTTACACAAAAGTAAACCTTTAAAAAGCATCTTTTAGGTTAAAATTTTGTTTTTGTTTTAGTCTGAATGTGACATAAATCAGCTGTTCAGATTTGTGCTGCTGTGTGTAGCAAACAAAAATCAAGACAGGTTAATTAAAATCTCACGAGGGTCAAACAAAAAATTCACTTTCATCTTCTAAACATAAGGTAGAAGTGTTCATATTGATGGTGTTTATGCTTAAGAAATTGTAGGAACACATGAAGGCTCGAGGTTGTCTGGTATCGTTTATGCCCTGCCTGACGGAAAACACAGACTGATGAAGTGACGCTCTTTAAAACACTGCAGTAGTTCCACAGAGAAAAGTATTTATGTAAGTTACATTAACTGTTTAAAGAAGCAAAGCAAAGGAGGATATTTGACCACATTGAACCCAGTTTGTGGGATTCTGCTGTAACCACTGAGGTGGCAGAAAATACTGAAGATCTTTTTAACACATGGAACATAAGATCATATCAGCAGCACTGGTCACTGGAAAAACACAACACGAAGACGGAACAAAAAAAAAGCAGAGGGGAGGGAAAATGTGAGTTGATTTTTCTTGATGCATGTTTCAATGATCTGAAGCCTTGGCATCACAAGATACTAGTCAAAGTCCTAACAAAGACAGATTTGGTGACTTTTTGTAGTTTGGTTTGATTTAAAGGATCATGTATTTCCTGACACAACAGTTTGAAACATGCAACTGCACTGAAACAAGCTGAAACAAGGATTTTTTTATCCTTTGTCCGAGTTTTTGCACTTATGAGAAGTTTAAATCTCATAATGGAAAACAAATTCAAAAGACTGCATGAACAGGCTGAATCTTCTCATCCTCTTTTCTCTGCTGCCTTCTTTGCCATGTATGTTTTTGGCGCGAAAAGTTCTCCACTCAGCTGCCGTGTGGGCAGAGCTGAAGAGGCCAAAGAAAACATTTGTACGCCTCAGAGCAAACGCAGAGGAACTCTGGTGTGTATCGGTTTATGTTTCACACATAGCTGGACTGTCTGTGCGGTTTCAGAGGGTTGGGATGCAACAGCAGCTACTGCAGGAGTTCCCTCAGATCACAATGTGAGTGCAAAGCATCCGTCCCTCATTGGATTCAGTTAAACTCTCTTTGGAGCAGTGTGACAGCCGTACATGTGGAGGGCTGCAGTTAAATGTCTTTGCGGTTGAACTGCTCTTAAGCCAGAAATAAAGGAGTTTCTCAGCCTTTGACCCGTAATTTTCATAAGAATACATATAAAGCTCCCTTCCAAAATATGTTGCATTATTATGAGAGACTGTGTTAAAAAACGTATTGGATTTCTAACCCAAAAAATAAAACTCTTTTAAAAAAGTCAGGATGAGAATTTTTAGGTTTTGGTCATTTGATGATGAAACTTTATCAATGGGATTGTCTCCCTTCTTAAAAAAAAAAAATCCATGATGAACTTTAAAGTAAGAACTTTCCTTTTTAAACTGGTCTGGACCATTTTGAAAGTTTACTCTGCACATCTGTTCCCAGTGTGTCTCACCTAGCTCGTGTTTTCCGGGGTTGTCAGAGATCTCCATGACGTAGAGCTTCAGACCCGTGTAACTCTTGCCGATGCTGTAGATGCGAGTGATGTCAGGACACGCCTCGTTGACCGACTTCATCAGCTGGGAAACAACAACAACAACAGTTTGTGTAAAGAATTCTGATTGTCATCTGCTGGAAAAACTGCTCAAGGCTTCCACTACTGTGTAAAAACTGTAAAAAAAATTCTTAGATTTGAATTTTAACTATCTTTAGTCTTTTGACAGCGTGAAAATGTTTCAGACTCTAAAATTTAAACTTCTGCAGGTTCACTGATGACATGCTCCCCCTATTTGTTTGGAGTATAAATGAACAGGTGGTGAGTTTTTTACATATTTTATTTTGTTAGTGTGGAAATATAAATAATTTATTACTTGCAGTTTTTAATTCAAGGGACTTTTAGGATGTGCATTCATGAATTGCCACTTAAAAAGACGTACCTGAAGGAGACAAATGATTTATGTGAACTTAGGCTACTGCTGGTGAGTCCCCCTGGTTATATCTGACTGTCAAAGCTGTGTTAAAATTTAGAATGTGTCTCCACGTGTGGAATTGGAATCTGTGTTTGTTTCTGACCATCAGATGCAGGATAGTGTCTCCAAACAGTCCACTGGTAGTGGCAGCACAGTGAGGACGCTGCCATGAAGGAGTGAAACCTCCCACAATATTTGTTTTTTGGTCACACTGGGAGCAGACCACACACACACACACACACACACACACTCTGCGGGAGCTTCCTTGGCTCACTGCAGAAAACAGAAACTGAGGTTTTTCAGCATGGGACTGATGTTTTATTTTTGAAAATTATGTCTAGATGGCAAAGTTTTCTGCACAGGCCAGAAATGTTCTAGACTAGATTTAAATCTCAGCAGTTAAAGCAGTTGTCATGATCAATCCAAAGCTGTGATTCTGACTGACATGATCATTAAAAATCAGCACATAGCCATCAGACACGGTCACCTTTCTCATCTCCTTGTAGTTGTGGTGTCTGAAGTCTAGTTTGTCTTTGGATTCTGTCGGCTCCGTCTGCCATGCATAGATGTTATTTGGATCTGTGGAATGGAAAATTTGTGTGTTACTGTGACCAAACACAATGCAAACATGACAAAGTTTACTCTTTGTATGTTTCCAGAAGTTGGCTTTTTGTACCTGGGAGTGTGCAGCCCAGCACCTCGGCCCTGAGGCAGATGTCCCCCTGTGTCCCGTTCTGGTACCAGGACTGTGGGTTGATCCGGATGTAACGGGCCACTGTGGAGATGTTGAAAAGAGCAAGGACGGGCGTCTCTAAGTCCTGGTTTCCCTCAAATACCTGCAGCATTGTGGGACATCAGACCAGTTTGGAAAGTGAAATGTGAAGGTGGGAAACATGTGCAAAGGAACAAAGCGAGATAAGAGTTCAGTCTGAGTGTTTTAAAGAAGAACAAGACGTTCACTCACAGCTTCTTCAGTCCCGTTCATACACGGCTTCCAGACCAGCGAGTCGTTACTGAACTGCACCTTGTAGGTGTACACCAAGTTCCAACTGTGTGCGAGCAAGACACATGTTGTTCTGTAGTACATGTTACATCACATAAGGGAGCTCCAGTCCATAAGAACCTAATCATTAGAGGAAAAGATACCGCATTAAAGGGATAGTCCAGTGTTTGCGAAGTGGGTTTGTATAAGGTGCTTATGCATAGTGAGTCTAAATTTAAGATTTTTTCACCACTTAAGTTTGCCGCCAGACGGCCATTTATTTTAGTACTACATATTTTCAACCGTAGTCCCTCCATATATTACTACACCCACTCACTGGCACTGTTGATCACCATCTGCAGACGCCTAAGTACCTCATACAACCCCACTTCAAAAATACTGAACTATCCCTTCAACTGTTCTTCTGTTAACATATATTAATCAAATATTACCTTGGGTTGAGGGAGAGAAAACAAGGAAGATAGAGGAATGATGGTATTAACTTGTCTTAAAAATACACAAGAACATGCAGTGAAGGAAAAATAATTAGTTATGTCTTATTAGAGAAAGATATATAAGGTATATGGTGCAAATTTTTAGCTTTAAAAACGTGCTTGACTGTCATTTGAATAATAAAAGCCATTTCTTTGGTTGAGTCTTTAAACATTAAACAGTAGATTCAGGAGGAATATATCCATAAAGAAGTGAAATAAAAATTTTTTGATTTTGCTGTATAAAACTACATTTCCCATTTCTCTCTCTGACACTATATCAGCCTGCTGACCTCCAGATGGAGCTGCGACCCTGCAGGATGACCCCGGTGAAGCGAGTCAGTTGCCGGGCGTCGACCTCCAGCCACTGCGTCTTGTCTCTGTATTGAGCACACCAGGCTCCATCGTAGATGTCACCATCCTCGATCCCAGACTGCATCACATACACACACACACACACAGGAAACACAGAGGAAACACACACTGATATTGTTGCTCTGTAAGTCGAGTGATGTCGATCATATCTTTGGTTTGCTGTTAGTCTGCGTCGCTACCTGGATGTTGAGTCTGCCGCGGTGAGGGCCGAGGCCTCTGCGCTTAAACGATGATGCTCTCAGCTGATTGTCTTTGACCTTTAGTGACTCCAGACCAAGCGGAGGACATTCTGACGCAGTCAACAAGGGTTTAATCATCAATAACATGATTATATCATGACAGTAGAAGAGAGAAGCAAAGTAGGAAGACACTTTTGTCCCAAAGGTAAAATTCCAGTTTAATTTTTGCATAGAGTTTAAAAGACCAGCAGTTTTAGTATCAAATTCAGTTGAGTCATCAATACTAACAAAGCGATAAATCAAGGTTACAATATTCTCAATTCTTGTGTCTCTTAAATTGCGGAGGGAAATTGGTGAGATAACATTACTTGAATCACTTTTGGTCAGTTTTGAATCAATTCTGGCGCAATATTTGGTTCCTAATTCTGAAAACACGGAAGGATACTGCACCTGTGATCAGCATGTGCTCTGTATTGAGAAGAATTTGGTCTATTTAGACATTAAACACTGTTAGAAAAAAGGATCTTCTTGTTTGTGGTGCATCATTCTGATTTATCTTTCAATAAAGGTGGAACCAGCAGCTCTACCCACTTTGCTCCTTACTTTTAATGCATTAACACATATTTGCAGGTTTGTGTCCTACATTTATATAAACACATACACTCACATATACATATACATAACATATGTATACACACTTGACCTTGTAAGTCCTGAGAGATCACAAAAGTAAGCATCAATATAGGTGAGTTCAAATCAAATTACTCAAAAGAGAAGAAAGAAGGAAGATTGTCTGTAGCTGTATTAATGTTATGTTACATATATGAATTATATAACAGTAAAAGAAATGCTCACATTTTTAGTAACGTGACAAATGATAGGTGACACATTAAAGAAACAGCAAATGCTGATGCTTCCCAAAAGGACATGAAGGCCTTTTGAATGTGTGATGAACATCAACATAGTGTAAATCATTTCCTGTGAGCTTTAATGGAGATGTGTTAGACAGCGGCTGTACTTACGCTTTAGACAGACTCACATTGTGTGGAAGGTTCAGTTCAGTTCAACCTACCTCTTCCTGTCAGGAAGCTTTCCTGGCTGCTATAAAGTCTCAAGCGGAGGTATAGAACCAGAGTAAATGAATTTTAAATGAAGGTGACATTTCCTTCTAAGACCTGTTTCCCCTTTTGCCTTGTAGTCCCACTGGATCTCTACTGAGCTGCTTGTTGCTCAGCCTTTAAAGAGTAAAGTGTCTTTGTTGCTGTTGACTGGCAGATTCCTGCCAAATCGAAAACTTTTGAAACTCCTGAAGCTGAGCCAAGCAGACTGGCAAACTGACAAAAAATACCAAGAAGAAAAAAGTCAGATTATTGTACATTAAAGCAGTTGACAAGCCAGCTGATCCACTGGGTCAATAAATTCAACTGTGCGATAAAATATAACCTCGTTCTAAACCCAAGCAAAGAAAAAAGTCTCTTTCTGTCAAAGTCTTTGATTGTTCTCTTAACTGGTCTCACTTTCCCCTAAATGTGCAGTAGCTAGACATGTTTCTGTAACTCTTAAGTCTTATGTGACCACAACTCACATCTAATTTTCCAGTTTGGCTGTCTTTCTTCTCACACAGGTGAAACATGATGAACAACACTAGAAGCAAACTGAGCAACTGAAAGATTCAATACAATCTTTACTTTGACAGGAAACTTTAATGTTGTGTGTTTTATAAATGATAAAACTATCCTGGCTTCACTTTTGAGGAGCCCTGATGTCGTCCATCTTTGTTCAGTAACTGACTGTCACACTTTCACTCAGTTAATGTAACTCCAGCCGAGTCTGACAGGCCTGAGAGGACGTTAATAAGCATCATCAGCTCTAATTTGGAATGACATGACAAGTCGCTGACTAAGCATTCATATCTAGCTGACCGACACAAGTTAATCTCTATTTCGACTTTTCCCTCTACTGTACAAACACACATCAGATATACAGGAGCTCTATATAACCAACAAACCCGGGCGATTCAATTCGCAGTCGAGTTCACACACACAAATGCACACAATGTATACAAGAGTCTGTGAATAAAAGTTAATATGTCTGTACAATCTCACTGGAGGATGAAACAAACTCTCAAACTACATGAGTACAACACTCTCCAAATCTCTGTGCATAAATGGAATCTCTATCAAATCCAAATTCTAAAGCATTTTTTCCTTAGAAAAAAAGGTGTCTCTATGAAGATTGGAACAAATCAAATGTTTTTAGTTTGTTACACATTTAGCCAACAGCAAGAGGTGCCTCTTAGCCGTCAGTTTACAGATGGTAATGTGCAGAAGGGAAAACAACTGAGAGGACAATATTTTCACAATGAAGCACAGAAAAAATATTTAAAAAAACCCCCTCGTATAATACTTTGGACTTTGGATTCCCACTTGATCCAGTATGCATGCTGCAGATTGACCACGAATCAACTCTGGTTTTATTTTGACTCCATTATTTTCACATTGTGTCAAATGTCAAATGCTCCCAGTCTTCTCGTTGACAGTTTTTCAGAGGTTGGTTTGTGATAAATCTGTGCTCTTCTCAAAGACAGTAGTGCAGCTTGAGATTTGAAGCAGCAGATTGGATTAGTTTATTTTGGATTAGTTTATTTTAAGGTTACAAGTTTAGATATACAGTATAAGCTGCCTAAGCATCAATCAGATCTGGGTCTGAATTTAGTGATAAATCAGCAAATAGTTGTACAGTTTGTTATTCTCCTGAGTGGGTTAGCCTCAACCAGCAATTCAGTGTGTCACAGTACGCTTTAAATTCACCACTACACATTTATAGGTTGGTTGGTTCATAAAGGATAAATGGGTCAAAGAACACTATTTATCTTGATGCAGTAAACCCAACCCTCAATGAAAGCTTTTTAAACTATTTGCCACTAACATCTGACCCTTGTCTGATTGACATACTGTATGATCTGCGCTGATCGTCATACATACGTGGGACCGTCTCTGCGGCAACTGACTGGCTTGCTCTCTGTTTGACCTGAGGTTTGGATTTTTTAACAACCTTCAGCTTCTTGCTAATGAGTTTGGGCTTCTTCTTCTGGGCTTTTTTGGGCTTCTTTGCTACCTTGACGCTCCTGATGGACCTCCTTTCTACAAAAATGCAAACCATTTATTGCACAGTAGACAAAATGCATAACTTATAGGAGAAGATTTTGGACTTTATGATTTAGTTATTCAGAACACCAAGAAGGACCCTTTTGCATTAAAGTACACTTTCACTTCCTTGCCAAGAGTTAGATGAGCAGATTGATGTCGCTCAAAGATCTGTTCTTGTCTTCTCACAACCTTTCAGATCCCTTTATGCCTACAGAGGCAGCTGGTCCTCTTCCACGGAGTCAGCCATGTTGCACTGACATGTTTCTACAGTAGCCCTGAGTGGACAAACCAAACACTGACTCAAGTAAGGGTCTTTCACATTATTCATGATTTTTGCGGCCACTGTAGGCTCTCCAACACGCTTGAAGAGGAGGATTAGTGAACGATATTCAGCTGATTGCATATGCAACTTCACCACTAGATGCCACTACATCAAACACACTGGTTCAATGCTAATATGCAAGAAAGGTATCAGTCTGCTAATTTAACTCATGGCAAAAAAGCAAATATGAATGTTTTTTCTGAAAGTGTAATACATTAGATTCAAGGTTACAGCTTCATTTACCACCAACAGAAAATTCCATAGAGAGCAACAGCAGCACAAACCGGCTTTCAAACCTGAGAGTTTTTGGCTGTAGATATTTACACATATTTACATTATGGCCATTTGGCTGCAGCCACAGCTTCAGTGAGCGTACAGTTGATTTAATGGCCGCATGAGCGATGCCACATGGTTGTTTTTGAGGAGTGTGAGGGGTCTTGTTCTTCATTTTTTTGGTCTTCGGCATCACACAGCCCATCTGGTTTTCATCAGCAGAAAACACACAGCTAAACTCACTGCAGACAGGCTAGAATGTGGAACATCCTCCCCCAACCCTCGGACACTGACTTTCTGACCGCACATATGCACAGACCCAGCAGAGCTCACTTTACACTCTGAAAACAAATAAGACTTTTAGGAACCCTAATAGATTCTTCTACTCATCATGGGCCTTTGAAGGCTTTGACATTATGGGGTTTTGTCTGAGGAACTTTTAAAGTCCACAGAAAGTCATCGCTCCTGAGTTTGTTTATTAAACCTATTTTTTAAGGATGTAAAATCCACAACATATTTACTTTCAAAATAAAGTCCTGGTTACTTTGTTCTCAGGGGAGTTTGTGTTTTTTTGCATAGTAAAAAATCACTGTACATTATTAACTTTATGTTAATATTCCACATTAAAATTATGCTTCCATGAGGTATAAAACAATCTGCATTAAAATTCCAAAATATGTTATAATCTCTCCTCACCTAATTCTAAAGGACCTTCTTCCTCTTCTTCCTCAGTGTCTTTTCTGGACTCTACCCTCTTTGCTGTGCCTTCAGTCAGATGATCGCTGCTTGTGGTGGTTTCTGGAGGTTTAGTAGTTGACTCACTACAGATGGTGGTGAATCCTGTGGTGGGAGCCTCAGTGGTGTTGGTTTTCCCTGCAGAAAAAAGGCTCTTAGATGTTGTTAAAGCTGCATCTGAATCCACAGTGGTCGTGTCATTATCAGGTCTGGCTGAAACAAGGCTAAATGATCCACCGTGCAGAAATAAAAGCAGAATGAAGCGCAGAACTCCTGCCATATTAACTCTTCTCAACAGAAACCCCTCTCACACTGAACACTCATTCAACCTCCCTGACCTGCTGCTCTGCAACACTGTCAAGCCACCTAGAATGAAAGAGTACTTCCCATTATAGATTTAAAAAATAAAAGCTGTGTTAACATGCAGGATGTATTGGATGATAACACTTTCTATGAAGCCTGTCTCACACTTATGATGCATTATAGGTGGTTATGGTTAGGGTTAACCCTAACTTTGATTTCAACTACAATTATGCAGGGCTATAGGTACATTATAACGCACTGAAACTATCTTTATAATGAATCATATGGATGCTTTAAAGTGTTACCTAAAATAGCAATGAAGAAAAATAGTGTGAAGTGAGTAAAAACAAAAAATTAGTTGACCAATACAAAATTAACATGCAACGCTTTTGATGTTTTCCAAACAAATTACTTCAAATTGTCTGATTCCAGACATTAAATGTATAGATTTTCTGCTTTTGTCATATATGTACACCTATATAAATATAAATGCACTTAGGACGGATTTGAATAAACCAAGAAATTTGAAGACACCACCTTAAGTTC
>JAQFJA010000026.1:24630149-24642370 GCA_029874485.1 Naso brachycentron | reverse complement strand
AAGCAAAGTAAAACCTGTCTGCAGAAGAACTTGAAGTCTGTTTTTAATCAATGTGTCAACCTGTCAATTTTGTTTTTGTCACCCAAGTTTTAGAAAAAAAATCTCGACACAATGTTGGTCATGTGTATTCCAAATCAATAAAAAGGCCAAAATAAAAAGTAAAATTACCCCCAGATAAGTTTTAAACACTTTCAGATAACACACTCATTTGTGATATTCACATTTTGTGCCTGTCTTGCAGTTCTATGGATCTTAAAATGCTAAATTAAATTAAATTTAAGACACAGATGACCAAAATGTGTCACGGTCAGTATAATGTCAAAATATGAAACCTCTGTTGGGCATTTACAGTCATGCAAGGTGGGTTTTATCCAGATGTGCAGGTAGTGAACCTGCAACTTACATATCAATCATGTGTCTAGCAGGGTTGGACTGATAAACATAATCATGATGTAAGTCCTAAACCCTCCCACCTTCCTTACTTTTTTCCTAGGCAAGTATGGTCTAAGTCACAGGAGTATTTGATGTACTGGAGGATTTTATTGTTGTTTTTATTTTATCATAGCGAGTAAGCCTTCCAAGCGTGGGTGTCTGCTGGAGGCGGAGTAATCCTCCTTGGTGTGGGAATCCAAACAGACCCAACATGAAAGAAAAGTGCAATTACCCAGCCTTATTCCAGATCAATTGGACGCCACCACCAATAACTGTAGAGTTGTTTCTCTTCATTCCAATTTACTTGTCTCCTCTGTGTACAAGGGACCATGTGGGCTTGCTTCTTTGTTTCTAGGACACTGTGAGAGAAGTAGAAGAAGGTATTTATGACAGGAATGGATATGAAATATGCTAGAGTAACTTCAGCATAAATGTAATGCTTCTCTTTCGCTAATTTATATTACTGATAAATATTCTTAATTTTTTGGAGAGGAAATGCAATACTTTTATTCTGCACCTTTCTAAAAACTTTGTGAACAATTTTTTTTGTTTGTTTGTTTTTTGTTTTTTTTTTTTGTCTACATTTAAATGTTACCAATACACTGTATCCATTAACATTCTAGTTTGGAGTAACTGTGAAACATATTCAGCTATGAAATCTCATTTATAATTTGAGAAACTGTTAAGTAATTAGTCCCCAGAAATAAAAGGCAAAAACATATGAACAAATGAATAGTGTAATTTTTCATGAGGTCAGAGATCATTTACCAAATGACATTCAATGACGAGTCATAAACTTTTTAAAGGTTTTTTTCTTTCATTTTTATAACAGGTGCCATGTGAGAAACAACAGGAATCATTTGGTCTTATTTTGCTATAGAGTTTACAAAAATAGATCTACTGTAGCCTATAAATGTATTTATTAGCCTCATTATTGTCCTTTGGACCTCAGAAATGTGATTACACACATTAAACATGATTTTTCTTTTGAAATTGTATACATTCATCTGAGTTATATCCACAGTGGTTTCATGGAAGTTATTCTCAGCTCAAGGCGAATCATAGATGCCTTTCACATAACTGCCAACCTCAGTCTCGATACGTATATCATCTTTAACAGGATGCAGGTCACCTTATCCAGATAATCACAGTTACATATGTAGCCTTCTCTTCTCATACTGCTTGTTGTGAAATTACCATTTAAATTTAAAACCTGTCAGACTGGAAAAGGTGCACAGCTCTGACAGTGATAATCCAATCCCACGACTCATTCATTCCGTGCTGTCACCTTTCAGCTAAAAATAGAATAAAATGTTCGAGTGACAGGTGATGAAGGCATATTCTCTGCCACTCAGTCAAAGTGACAATCGCTGCTTTCCATTAAATATGTATTGCATTCTTCTCAGCAGCATAGAGATGTTCCTTTCTAGATGCACATGGAAATGAAACCACTTCAAGGTAAACTACGCATTTCCATAAACATGCAAAAAGTCAAGGATTTTGCACAACTATTTCATTTCACAACAAGTGGAATCTCAATTTTTTTCCCACTCCAGAACAAACCCACTCTGTATTCTCCTCTCACACCTCCTGCATATGGATCCTCAAAGACATAATCCGCCTACACCCTGCTCAGCTTATGACAAATCATCCTGATGCATGGCAAATTCTCCCATACGAAGAGGCCCTGAGAGGGCTGTGGTCTATGTGTTCTACCAGTATCGTCCTATTTTAGCTCCCACTGAACCATAAATCCATCAATTCCATCACCAGGTATGCGCCTATAGTGAAGCTAAATGTATCATCCTGAGGGGAAAATGTTATTTAGATGGAAATCTGCTGCATAAAGAGAGTATGTATGTTAAAGCAATGTAGGTATGATGCACTATCACATAATTTCATAACAACACAAGTCAAATATGTCTATTTAGATTAGAAATGACATGCAAACCTTCATTGTGGAACAAATGAACGTTTTACAAATGAAATATTAATTATTTTAACTCTTTCGGAAGAAAATGACATTGCAAAGGCACCTACTGATTCTTAAAAGTTATGTTTATTTTAAAAGTAAAAGAAAACATCTTATTCTGCAACAACTTTTCTGAGTAAAGGTTGTTGTCTTGAATCCAGATGAATCAGTCTTATAAGTACCTCGGTTTTCACCTGAACAATAAACCGGAATGGACTGATAACACAAATGCACTGTACAAGAAAGGCCAGAGCAGACTCCATCTGCTAAAAAGATTCAGGGCTTTTTGAGTCCATGGAGCTCTCCTGAGGACGTTTTATGACTCTGTGTTGGCATCAGTCATCTTCTATATAGTGGACTGCTAGAGCAGCAGACAGGAGGAGATTGAACAAACTGGTGAAGGAAGCCAGCTCTGCTCTGAGCTGCCCCCACGACCCAGTGAAGGTGGTGGGAGACAGGAGGGTGATGGCAAAGCTATCATTTCTAATGGAGAATGTTTCCCATCCCCTGCAAGACACAGTAACAGCACTGGGCCGCTCTTTCAGCGACAGATCTCTTCACCTGTAATGTGTGAAGGAGAGGTACCGCAGATCCTTCCCTCCTACTGCAGTCAGACTTTTTAACCAAGCCTGCTCCCAGTGGAACACTTAACATCACACCCAGAAACAAACAACAATCAATCTCCCTGCGCAATAATATAGAGCTTTTTTATTATGCAATAACACACTCATATACTTGTGTGCACTGTGTGCAGTGTATGTCTGCTTGAATGTGCGCTATTTAATGCTCAGAACAACAATTGCATCTGTGCAACTTGTAGCTATTAAATACTCTCATATGTAACATTTTGCACCCCAGAAACTTTGCACTGTTATGTTAAACTTTGCAACTTTTACACTGTTTGTATTTTTGATATACTGTATTTGTTTTTTATGTATACTTTTATTCAATACGTTCTTATCTGTGCAATGTATTACCTTCTTCCTTGTAACTTGTAACTGTTCATTTACATGTTTCCTACATGTTTAAAATTTTTTGGCATTTTACATTGCCAAAAATTTAGAAGTGTCACGCACACGCAAAGGGACACGAATATTTGTGGGAGGTCTTGTTACTGTATGTACCGTTTACATCAATACTATGATCTGTTTTCTGTTGGTGCACTACGCTGCTTCTCCATACAGAGAGCGAGCTGATGGATCTACTGCAGGTAAGACACTGACTAGGTATAAGTACCTCATACTAACTCTAACCACGTTAATCCATTACGGGGGATTGTGTATTGGTTTATTCTGTGATTTGGTTTGAATGACCTTTTAAGCAGGAATAAGGTACCTGAACATGCTTTGTCATTTCCACAAGGTGAGAAAACCTCGAGTTCCTATGGCAAAATATAATTTACATCTATATTGGCATTTGGCACAGATGCAGCCTCAAGACTGCGAGCTCACTGATGTTGATATAAGCAAAAGCCATATCATATAGAAATCATATAATTTTTTTTTTTACCAGTTTCACGATAAAATTGCATAATATTCAACAGCATCTGTGTTCAAAAACATATCTTTTTGAAGCTATGTTGCAATCACATCACATGTGAGCACACATAATTATCATGGCGGCAGGGATTTACTGTGGGAGGGGACAACCACAACATCAAAGGCCTGAAATGCATGCACAGCTCCAATCCTGCATCTTATGCAAATCATCATGCAGGGTTCCACAGTTCCAAGTTCTAACACAAGACACACAGAGAAAATCAAAGAATGCAGAGAGGAGATGTGAGCAGGATGATGCAACTGTTTGGACGTTGCAGCCATGTTTCTGAGTGCCTAAAAATAACAAGAACCTCCCAGTGTGACGGAAAAACAAATCAAC
This sequence comes from Naso brachycentron, assembly GCA_029874485.1. Taxonomy (NCBI): domain Eukaryota; kingdom Metazoa; phylum Chordata; class Actinopteri; order Acanthuriformes; family Acanthuridae; genus Naso; species Naso brachycentron. Next base: position 24,638,088 of record JAQFJA010000026.1, on the reverse strand, counting down.
ATTACAGTAAAAGTGAGGAGTGACCTGGTTTATTTAAAACAAGGCAGCTGCTTTGATCATTTTGACACTTGAGGAGACAGTTTCAGGCACTGAAGGGAGGTGATGCAAAGATATTGACTTATTGAAGCCACATCACATGAAATAATTGCTCCCTAGGCCTCCATCATCTGCTAATCTTGGTGAAATGTTGCATGATCCACTCTGAGTAAACAGGAAGGATCTCACAGTGTTTTATAATGTATGCTCCACTCTGGCAGGCAATTCAGACGCGCTGTGCGAGTCATAAAGGGATGTTATTATCTTTGAAAGCCATACAATCACATTTCCTTCTCGTATTTGCAGCTCTTGTTTTTCTCTCTAGCAATTTTTTTCCCCTCATGAAAACATTTACTGAATACGGTTGTTTGCTTGTGTCACGAAGAACGAGCAGGAGAAAAAATAAGAGGTGGGAGAAGAAAACAGCAGAACAGAGCTGAATGTCACACAACTCAACTAAAAGGGTCAATAAATAACTTTGTGGTATTCATCATCTACTGTCTGTGCATTACATGGTTTCATTGCAGGCAGAAAATCCCACAAAGCACAATTCAAAGTAATTTAAAGAAACTGCTGCTTTCTAATAACCAGGAAATGATGTCAGTTTGAATTTAGTGTTACTGCACTGGTAATAATTCTGAACTGTGAACTTGGGCATCAGATTCCTATTTTCAGTTAATGTTTTGGGCTTTTGCTTTGAAAGTTATTTCACTGGCTTTCAAAGCCTTTGTTAATTTAATCAATCAGTGCATCTTTTAATACATCTTCTTGAAAGTTTTGCACAATATCCTTTGAGACAGTTGGTGGCAGAGCTCACACCCAGAAACACTGTCAGAGTACGTATGAGATGAATTATCATTGATAGGTTCATGGCCGAAGCTGGAAAGAGTCAATTTTAGGAAACCCAGCATATTTTTTAAAAATAGTCCCCTCCTACATTCTCTGTCTCAGTGCAGTCATTTTGCTATAAAAGTCTTAAACCTGTAAAAATTGGTCAGCGGCAGTGATGACATCATTGTCACTGTCAAAATGGCAACCACTGAGCATCATCTTTGTCTGAGAATGTTGAACAAGTTCAACTGCACATTTCTGGATGACTGCATGAAAGCCACTAATGTCTGTTTTCTCAGATAGTGCAGACTTTCAATATTTAATTACCTGAAATAGAAATACTCCAAAAGTGTAACTTCAAACTATCTGCCCAATTTCTGTTCTATACTGCTCTTTAGATTACAGCTATGCTAAAGGTGAGTAAAGTTTGTGAGTAAAGCATGAGCGTACTGATAAAAACTGCTCCATCAGAGCCTCTTAAACAATTGAAAAAAATCCTTCAAAGGTGTTATGTCAGTTTATATCATGATATCAAAATATATCACAGAACATATTTTAAAAATTCAAATAAATTTTCATGTTAATGGATAAGAAAACGATATTGAAATGTCTGTTTTTGTTAATGTCGTAAACCAAAACCTAACAAACATAGACAAAACATTGTGTTGATGTTAAAAATCATTTTTAAAAAGGCAACATCACCAAGAATTACTGATGCTAATTGATTTTACACACTCTCCCGAAAAGTTAATACACAGAGACAGATAAAATGGATGGCTTCCATGATATATAATATAGTGACATGATGTATGTATTGATCTCTTTTGAAACAAAAAGTCGTAACTACATGAAAACAAGAGCAAACATTTTCCTAACGGCATGCGTTTGTCCATTGTTGTTGGCCACAGGGTTTTTCTTTCCTGCTTCCACTGGAGGGCGCAAATGCCAGAAATGGTTAAATTCTACTCTTTGTTCTTCGGGGACTATCACAGCACGTTACACTCCAAAAGAAAACTGACGAACACTTACGTATAGCAGATAACTGTGGACTCACGTGAGAAACGTTGCAGAGAGAAATCCTCTCTGGTCTTGAGGACAGTTTAGTTTTGTCCCTGCGTGTATGTGCGTACCAGCCGGCTCTAAGTGTTGTATTAGATGAAGCTGAGCAGTGATCCGTTCTGAGAGGAGACATGGATAAGTACAGTAATACATTACACTGAATCAGTGGAGCAGAGAATTCAGGGTGTGTTTTCACCAACCTCGCTGCCACTACAGGTCAAACTCATTTGGCTGGAATTAAAAAGGTTTGATGATGATACAGCGCTAACTGCAAGCTAATATTAGGGTGTACAAGTTCTCAAGAACATGTCAAAGTTTGTTTTATTCTGTTAATATTGAGAGTATATGTATAAATGTATAAATTGTTTTTTGCTGTTTGCTTTTGCCCTGAATCTTGCGTCACAGGAGTCTTTCCTCCTCAGCTGTGTGGTAACCTCAGTATAATGAACCTATGAAAAGCTCAAGAAGAGTCATGGCTGATGATAGTGAGGGAGGAATTTTTGTTTGTTTGTTTGTTTGCCTGAGGAGCCTCCCAAGTTCTCCTTAGGTGATAAAAATACAGACATCCTGCCTTAACATAAATGCATAAGTGCCACATTTCGACTTGTTTTCTACATGTTACTGGTGGTCCTTTATTTACGTCATTTTGCTTCATTCACCTCTGATTAGTCGCTGCTTATAAACCTGAAGTAGTGCCATTAACTGTTTATCTCAATAATTTCTATTTGCATATGTATGCAGGCTATATGCATGTTTATTAATATTTGCATAGCAGATGTGCATGGAAATGTGGATTAACTCACATTTTCATTTGCAGATTTTCTCTGAATTTAGTTTAAATTTATATATCATTTAGCTTGTGTTCTACTGCAAAGAGTCAAATTTGTACTGTTAATTAAAAAAAAAAACTTATTGATTGTGGTATCTTACTGAATTTTTTGTCAACTTCTGTATTTATCCTTCATTGGAGGTGTGTTTTGCTGCATGACAGCACTACCATGGTGAGGAATTAAGAGTTAATCCAAAATATCTAATTCAGTTTTGTGTAAAGGCTGTTTTTGAGCATAAAGGTCTTTCTTCTGAACTTGTCTTTGAGACGTTTTTCCATTTTATTAGTCTGCTGAACGTGTAAAAGGTGCTATCAAACACTTCTGTGACTTCCTGTTGCACACAGAAAGCAAAATGTTGCAAGTGCAAGACAAAACTTCCTTGTGTAAGTATTCTAAATTTGATCACCTGAGCATCATCAGCACTTAAGTTACGTGCTTTATTGTTACCACTGACAAATCTCATTCCGGCACCAATGGGTTAATTTTTTTTTCTCTGCCTGGTTGGCGTAACTTTATTAACATTAATTATTTAAATTCTATTTACCATAAACTAGATTCTTGATACATAACACAGAGCATCCCACTGAATGGCTCTCAGTGTTTTCCAAACTCAACATAGTTTTACCACAATGGAATTGTGGGAGTCGATGCTGGCTGCTGAGCTTACAATGCACGGGTCAACTCGTTTTCCATTCCGAGCGGTTGCTATGCAACTACATGATCAGGCGCCTGAAGACCCAAAGTAAACAAGCCTTATTCTGTCTTTGCAATGGTAAGTCTGAAGTAACACGCAGAGCCAAAAGCTGCTGAAAGCTTCATTTAATACTCAGGGACTTTCAAACACAGCGTCCACTCATGTTTATTTGTTGGAAGGTTGTCACTAAACATCTCAGTGTTTCAAAAGAAATCATTTCAGCTGAAAGCTCAGAATCTGTCGTCATTTCTCCATGCTTTTAGAGCAACAATAAAACCTTAAGAAGCTTCACAAAAGTCTCAAAGTTCAAAACTCATGAAGTTCTTCTTCTTGTAGCTCAGCTTTAGTGATACACTTACATAATAAAAGATGATATTCACATCAGCACTTCACTAATCTGAAAACTTATCTGCATGTAATTATGTTAGGAGCTTTGGTGGAGGCGTCTTTCTTTCATTCATAAATCAGAGAGGACATTTTAATGAAATTTCCCTTTAACTTTCATCCATCTTTTCTTTTAATCCAAATGGATAACCCACCACCTGGTTGTGTTATTCATCCATGACCAGAGTGATGATCAGTCTGACTGGAAGCACCTTGATGTATATGTACAAACATGAAGAACAACATGTCAAATGACTGAAATGCAGAGATGAGTCTGTTTTGATGAGGATAGTGTTACTACTGTATGAATTGCATTGATAGAGATAGGACCGCAAATTCCTTTGAAAAGATATTTAAATCATTTCCTGACTGTTGTTTAGATGTAAAACAGAGAGGTCAACAGAGAGTCAGAGAGACGCTTTGAGGCTGTGATGGATGTGAAATGTGAAATAAATAAACAGAAATGAAGCAACGGCCCACTCATCATGAATTTTGAATTATGATGGGCAGAGATGGTTTAAAAAAAACAATTTATTTGCTGCCCGTCTCTCAAAAAGAGTAAAGTTTAATTAGTTAATAAATAAAGAAAAATAATAAGCTGAATTTCATATTTAGTTTGTAAACAGCCCAAAGAAAACTAATGAGATGCTGGTGACTTTTATGAGGGCTCAGTCTGTCACCACAAAAATGTTTGCAGTTTACATTTTTGCAAATAACAGTGTCACAGCACCACAACGCTGGGACCTGGCTTTTAATATAGAGGACTTCCAGGGCTTGGATGCCCACGCATATATTTAGTTAGGCTTGACTGCAGACAAAGGATTAAGGAAAGTGAGTCTACCTGCTTGGGGTTCTGCTGGTGTCATCCTAGGAGTGTTGGGCTTCGGCCAGCTCCGCCTGTGGTTCGGTGGCATCCTTAATGGTCTGGACTCCATTGTCAATACATTATTTAACATGAATACGCAGATAAAACCAACAGACTTAACTTAGCAGCTAAGGAAGCTTTCTCACGAAAAATCGAAACAGCAACTCACTCTCTGGGCATTCCCCTGCTGATATCTCTCATTCATCAGCTCAGTCCCTCCTTGTCCATTTCACACTGGTGTTGACTATGTAAGCCCACCACCTAGCCTGACAGACATACAAGACAGCCAATCATAAACAGCATGGACAGACAATCGCGAGACAGCACTGTGATTACAGATATCTACCATTTGTACATTTTACATGTAAAATTAACCTGTCATCAGATGAGTAGGTGGTCCTTAAGGTGGATTAAGATAGATACACACTGCTTAATAAAATGTTCATCTCAGACCATCTCCAAACATGGTCTGAGCAATCAGATCTCAAGCCACATTGAGTAGGTTTGCATACATACCAGTTTTTTCCCTTATTTTGAAAAGGATGTTATCGTCACTAAGCTGTTTTCATGATTAATGAAAAGCAATACTCCACAAATAACCCTGTTTCCATGCCGCTGTGCATATTCCAATAAACATAATGACGCGCATATCCACAAACCTGTTCACATCCAAGTCTTTTAGAATGCTTAAAAGTAGGTGTATTTCTCCTTCTGACCAAAAATGTGGACCCCTCTTTCGTACCTGCATCCCTACCGTGGTTTTGCAACTGTTGACTGGTTTGTTTACAGTGCATAAAAAAGCTGCCCACAGGCCACAAAAAGGCACAAGGCCGTGTGTCACATAAGAATCACGACTGAGGCGCATATTCCGACTGCGCCTCACACATATCCAGAGAAAGCTCCCAAAACAGGAATAATACAAGCATATCCCACATGTCCTGATTGAAATAAGGCCCTGTTTAGGAATATCCATCTGGACTATGCTGTTTACATGACCTGTGTCAAATTCTGAATATGCCATATTAGTGGAAAACTAGTGTGCATGTAACCATACTGATTGAGGACGCATTGAGGGCATTCACACCTATACTCACAGCTGCACACCTGTCCTTTCAGCTGTGATTGGATCACCCTGGATGGGTGTTAATCTTAGGTTAGCACAGCGTCCCAGTTTTTGCTTGCACAATCATTGGGCTGATGTGGCATGACACCTACAAGGCATGTGCTCTGTACTTACCGCATGGTCTCTATCATCTAACTCTCACCCAGTGTGGTTCAAAATCAGTTAATAAATAAAGAACGTATGTGTGCATTTCATTGTGCATTTCCCTGAATAAAGGTGATGAAATAAATCTTCTATTTTAAAGGCTGTAAGGGCTCACAGGTGCAAATGAATGGCTCTCAAATGAAAAGAGAACAAGGCTGTGATTCTCTCTGCTGCCAATCTGCCCATTCCAATCCATTTCTTTCCCTCGTGTTGGCACTCTTCACTCCACTCCAGCTTCCTGTATTTATCTCGAGTCTGTTCATGAAAAGAGAAGCTGCATTCCTGCTTGGAAGATGAATTCAAAAAAAAAAAAAAAAGCTCCCCAGAGGCAGAAGCACCAAGAGGCGAGGAGGCAAAGATAGCACTCGCAGTGGAAAAAGGATCTGAACACTGTGGGGTGAAATGTGTTTGTGATAACGTGGGCTTATAAACACCAAATGCAGGGGGAAACAATCTGTGTAATCTGCTGTATTTCTCGAGGAGTTCAGTGACATTTTGGCTAATTGGTTAAAGGTCGATCTTCTCTAAAGTACAGCTGTCACATAAGCTGCACAGCAAAACAAGAGGAGTTATTGAACAGCTTAAGCTCTTTGTATACAGGGACGTGGCAGGTGTTGACATCAGACAACAGCCAAGAGTATGAGACAGGACAGATAAGAGATGATTTCATCATCTCGTCTTGCATCGTCTTTCATCACAGGTTAAAAAACATGCAGATCATTTTCATTACCTGCATGTGTGTTGCCTTAACACAACATGACTACACAGAAATGAAGTGATAGCCTTCCTGTCTTTTATAATTAAATTTAAACAAGGCTCTGAGGCTGCTGCTGTTTTTTTGTAGTTTTTATTGGAATTTTCTCAGAAACAAGCTCTTTTTAACCCCGAGTAAACATTTAATCAACTAATTGCTCTTTATAAGTCAAGCTGTATGCTTTCCTACATAAAATTTGTTTTAATAATGCTTCAGTGAAAGGTTTTTTACCAACATTAACATCATCCAATCTCATTACACGACAAAATATATCGATATACACGATATGACTCAACTCTCCAGGTACAGGACAGAAATGATACATTTTTCTGTAGAAATTACATCATTTTTGTCAAGCAACAGAGCATAAATTGGCCTGTAGACAGACGTTATCGTTTTGGCCCTTAAAATAATTCATTCACAATCATATTTTTTTTTCATTACTTTTGTTCTGTACCTTTCTAAAACCCTGAGGTGTATTTCTTTCTTTTGTTACTTTACAAGTCAAAGTAATGCTACTTAAAGTATTTGTATATTTTTTAATTAATTGTATGAACAACTTTATGTATTTTGTTTTTTCAGTCAGTTTAAGGTTAATTAACGGGAGCGACAGTAATTTGCAGTCGTTGCTTAAAGCAAAAAACAACACCATACTTAAATGTTGTTCAGCTCAGTAAGCTACAAAGTGAAATGTAGAAGAGGCAAGAATGCAAACAAGCAATGATTGGAAATATATGCACCACAAATTGAGGAAAAGATGTTTGAAATATTTTATCTTAAGTTGCAGCTCTGAGTTGTTTTACGGCTCTATTGTTTAGACAGTGAAGCAAAAATGAGAAAGTCTGGAGAAAAACACTGAAGCTGCCTGTTAGTTCAGAAATGAGCCTGTCTGAGGTGTCAAACTCAGACATAGTCACAGACAAAGTCCGGTTGTGCTAATATGCTTTCATGCAAGAGTAAAGCTGTGGAACATCCATCTGCCTCAGTGTGCAGCTCTGCATCTGATGAAACTGTTACACAAGAACAGTCAGAAGCTGTTTTCACACGTGACAGCATTTTTACTAGACATTCACACCTGGGGCCCCGCTGATGAAATGCTCTTAAATAATCCACCTAAAAACATTTGAGTAACACGTCCCATGAAGTCTGTCTCTATAATGCATTGTAACACATTTTGAACATACATAACACATTATGAACACACTTATAATCCATAATA
>JAQFJA010000026.1:24603686-24614015 GCA_029874485.1 Naso brachycentron | reverse complement strand
TTTTTTTTTTTTTTTTTTTTTTTTTTTGAATTGTGGTTTCTTAAGCCTTTAAAACACCAAGTCTGCACTTACAAAGACACAACAGCATATAATTACATTATTCCTGTGGGGGTCTTCTAACACGATACTCTTCAAGCTGGTTGGGCTCATTGTTTTTGGTTTTTAAGTATGAAGAGAAGATTAACAAAAATTCATCATTAACTTTTGATTTAGTTGCTTTTCAAAACTATTCTTTGAATTGATTTAAATACCAAAAATTGTGAAAAACCAAAAACAATGAACACTTTACATTGGTTATTAGGGGCCTTGAACATATAGGATACCATAAAAAATGACTTAACTCAAAAAAACAAACCAAAAAAACAACAAAAAACAAACAAAAAAAACAGGAGGAGTTTTGGTTGAGCTGGTCCTGTAGGAGGTTATAAAAACGATCATTTAGCACACACGTCATAGGTCCTTATGTGGCAGGGTCCCTACACATTTTTTCTTCTCCAAATCCCATATTTTCCACCTTAGATTTAAAGATACAACAAATATCCAATGGTGAACCTGCTAACGAGTTCCAACATCTGTGTGTAAAGACAAAGATTTGTTTTTTCCAATTTGAGACAGATTTCCAACAAGTTTTTTTTTAGATGCATGACGATGCATAGGAACCCTGCATGTGGTTAACATACAGACAACACAGCTTTTTGTGGGCAGATACAATGCAAAACGTGTGTAACTGTTGCTTAATTACCAGCGAGACGGGTCAGTGAGGTAATACTACTTGAGGTCTGACGCGGCCCTCAGGGATCCAGTTGTGTTCACGTTAAAGACAGTTAAGTAGTTTGCTTTGAATGTTGTGAGTTAAGACATTTCGCTGTTAAAACAGAACATTGGTTTGCTGCGTCACACAGTTACAGAGTTAGGAACTGCGTGTTTCTGAGGAACAAACCTCCTCAGGATCAGAAACACACATTAATAAGCACCAAATGACCAAACAGCAGTCATTTAATCCAGAATTTCATTATCAAAAGGTTCAAAAAAACCTCAGCCCCTGTGCGAAACCTGAATCTGTGAGTTATTTCTCATAAAGCAACAAAATTGAACACTGGCTATCCTGCAAAAAAAAGTCAACGTTTACAGACTTTGTGGCAAAAAACATCCACAGAAATGTTGTAAATTGAGTTTGAAACGCTGTGCATCTTTGCACATTTGCAACTTGAACTGGCAGTGAGACGAAATAGACAAATACCCCATGAACAACCACAATGTGACGTCAGTACTCTGCACTTGCTGCACCGTGTTCATCAAACCAGACGTCTGTGGAGAGTCAGAGAAACCTCACAGCTTAACGGTTTATACTTTGCTTTTAAATTACAAATGTCAATTCACTTCTTGTGGGCAAGAAAACATCCAAACTAACACCAGAATTAGATTTAAGCAAATAGGATGAGATGCTCTCCACTGCTGCAGCTGTTAAGACAAGTGAGACTGGTGTGATAATCATTTCTATTGCAGCTTTGAGAGTTTTGCAGAAAAAGTTCAAGAAACATAGAAGGAAATACGTGATTATAACATTGCCAACAGCATCTGCTGCGAGCAGCTCAACCCAGAAGCTGTAAACATGTGGGTGTTTCAGTAATTGCCTGCCTGGATGCTGCTGAACGACGGCAGAAACAAGGATGGATATTAAGGACTGCAGGGTGTGAAAACATGGAGATTAAAATCAATAAAAACCAACAAGTTCTCTGCAGGAAATTTTGAACACGACGGTTTTTTTGTGTGGCATTCTTCTTAAGACAGAATTAGCTGATAATGTCCGCAAAAACAGAAAAAGACGACGGCTGTTTTTCATAGAAGGCAGGAGAGGAGGACGAGTGTTTCTTCTTCTTCTCTGCCCTAAACTCATTTAATGCTATGAGAGCAATGCTAACATACTGAGACCTCACATACACACACATGGCAGAGGATCTGATATATTCGTTTTGTGTCTTTCTCAGACAACATAAAGATGCATTTTTATATATTTTGATACTGATAATGAGTCTGTCTTTAAAAATCCTAATTTATCACCTCCGGACACTTATCGCCCAAAATATAGATAGCACTTCTGGGATCCACTCTTTTCTTTTTTAACAGTCTAAAGTCTCTCTTACTCTCTTCAATCTCTCTGTAATGACATTTTATGTACAATATCGGTATATAGAACATAAATTACTACACAAAACATTTTTAGCCTATTCACAATTGACAATCATCAAGAACCCAATAGCAAATTAGACAAAGAAAACAAAATGAAAATAAAAAAAAGATTCAGAGACAATTTACTTGATAAACAGCTTAAAATTGATGCCTGTTATATAACTTTTTCCATATACTTTCTGTGCTCCCAAGACGTGTCGAGTGTATTCGTGAAAAGAGGGAAAAACAAAACACCATTTATAAAAAACGTCCCGGCCTCTCAGTCTTTGTCTCAGGAGGACGAAATCTGCATGAAGCTCAAAAAGACGGTCACGTGACTCCCGACATCTTGTTTGTGTGTAAACAGAGCACCAGTAGTGTCTTGGTTCCATGTGTCTCTTCTGTACAAAAGTATAAATATATTCTTTCTCTCCATTTTTTTTCTTTTTTTTTGTTGTTCACATATTTAGGATGAAGCGGACAAAAAATGGTTGTTTTAGTTCCTAAAAACAAACCAGTGTCGCAGTATCTGTGCTGGAGGTTGCCAGTTTGTGTTGTATTTGTCCCCCCACTCCCCCCTTTTTAGATCTTGATTTGCTGGCTTGTGTTGACTTTTACCGTCGGGTGTTTGCTTGGTGTTGGTTGATCGTCTTTGCATAAATAAAAAGTTTCGGCACAGTCCGCGGCCACTGGTCCAAACAGAAAGAAAAGAAAACAACCGTTGAGTCCGTTTTAGCTACAGCAGATCCATCTTGGGTCTGTAATGGAGCAGGAGGGGCGATTTCTGGAGGGAAAAGCAGAAACATGACGTCAGGATGAGCAGCTTCCATAGACTGTTAAACCCCTCCTACAAACATCACTTAGCTCATCAAATGTACCCAAGCACACCACGTATAAATTAGCATGGATGTAAGAGAGAGACTGTGGAAGGTTGTGTCTTCCGTTTTTGTAAAAACAGCCGGACAGACAACAGCATGTCTGGCTAGCTAGCTAACCGCACAGGAAGCCTAGTGCTGCTTCTGAGGCTTTATTGTTGTAGGATTACCCAGAGATAATTAACATCAGATCGTCGGATCAGGTAATGGAAAAAAAATGATGCCAGGTGCTTCCTGCTCCAACAATACTGCAAGAATGTAAAGCCTGACAGGCATAGCACCGGCAACTAAGAGGGACGGGGCTTCGTGAACAGTCAGTGGGTGAGGATGGATTCATTTTAAACAATTCAACTCATCTGGAAAAGTTCATATTAAAAATTAAAGGTGGGGTCAGTAGGAAGAAATAAAATATGGACTTATACAAAAGTAATGCTGCACAATTATAACTTCTGGGCCTTTATAAATGTGTGGTGGTGACTGTGCCTGCAGAGTCCCGCCCTCTGCCTGTGTTTTGATGTTCTGGCTGACTTGGGACGCCTCTGGGCTGGGCTTGTTTCCCCGAGTCAATGACAGCATGCAAGTGAGGCTGAGAGCACAGCGACGGGACGCCACTCAGACAAGAGAAAATAACAGAAACGGACATAGCGGCAAAGAAAAATATCGCCCTAGTGAGATGAATTGGCAAGCGGACAAAGCTCGTTCCAGAAAGTGGGTGATTGTAGCTTTGGTTGTCATCCGCTTTGGAGCACTGAGGGGGATGAAGAGTGACGCAGAGTTGACTCGCTTTGTGTTGGGCAGGTTACGTGCCAAACACAGATGGTTGATTGTGCAAGCTTGCTATATTATCAACTTCTCCATTAAAACAAGTGTAAAATTCCTGCATAGCTTGCTGTGTTACGATTGGTACAAGCAGTATAACAGTGCACGCTAAGTTACAATACTTTGGATGCGTTGAGCTCAGGAGGAGGGACCAAATTAGAATATTTGAATATTGTGTTTACAAGCAGCAACAAACAGATCCTACCGACTCCACCTTTAATGACAAATACAAAACATAACGTTGCAAAAACATTTATAGAGCTCTCATGTTTTATTCAAGATTCTACAGAAACACTTTCACAGATAAATTCTATATGAAATTAAATGACTGCAACTAATCCTACAAATCAACAAATGTGCCTTCAAACAGCAATGTAATTTTTATTTCCAATACAAAACTATCTCTATATTAGGTCTATGTCTTAACTGTCTTTTTGTGGCACGACTCACCTTAAATCTCCATCTTGTCACAACAACAAATTTCAAAGTGTGGTCCTTTCCCAAGATTTCCTCGTTGCATAAAATGTCGAGCTGTGAAAAGACAACAAAACAACCAGTAAGAGCACTGTTTCTGACCAAGGAGTGTTTGAATATAAATATCAATTTCCCTGCAAGGAGATTACGGCATAACTAAACACAGGTTGGAGGACTCCGCAGCTGGGGTTTCAGAATGTGTCTGAATTAAATTAAGCTTCCACCACCAATGAGCTGCCCCTCTGTTCTCATTTTTCAGTTACAGTAGCACTGTTTCTCAGAGAGGAAGCTGGGGGAAGCTTATTCTGACATGAAGTGGCCGCTGGCTCCTGAGCAGCAGCGAGGCTTTTTGGGGAAAACAGAAGTTCAATATGAGTGAGGTAAACATGAATACTCTGCTGAGCTGTACCTCTCATCTGCATCTGCCAGTCGATGCTGTGAGACAGAGAGAGAGAGAGAGAGAGAGAGAGAGAGAGAGAGAGAGAGAGAGAGAGAGAGAGAGAGAGAGAGAACAAACACTGCCACAGCGTCACCTAATGGCTTCGACTGGAAGGACATGCTAATGGGTGAACATCAGCCAGCCATTATCAGCAGAGACAGAGCGGTGGAAAACGCCCGGGACCATGATTAGGAAGAAACCAAAAATAATCCAGAGGGACGGCTCAAGAGCTGTGATGTCATCTTGAGAGTCAATGACGGCTTAACAAATAAAAGAAATGAGGGAAGAACGTACTCCTTGATTTTCTTGTAGAAAACAGAAAGATCTTCATAATCCTCATTAAAATAAACCTGCAGAAGAAGACGTGATGACACTTCTGCAATTAAATCAGGTATTGAAAAAAAATTATTCTTCTTGATCCTTAAATGTGTTTTTTTCTTTTTCTCCTGTATTATAAACTTAAGACCTCCAGGTTTTGCCTGTTGGTCGCACAAAACGACCTGAGTATTTCTAATGTTTTTTTTACTTTCTATTTGTACTACATAAACAAATATTGGGATGATTAGTTATTTTATCCCTATAGACAATAAAGAGATTGCATGCACATCACATTAAAACAGAGACAGAAGCGTTCTCTAAAACAGAAGTTCCTAAGCTATGGTTGAAGATTCCCACAGTGCCTCCAAGGTGAATCTGAAAGGTCACGAGAAGATTAACAAGAAAAGAAAAAGTCAGAAAAGCACTTGTCTGACTCTTCTCAGATCTTCGATTTAGGCTTGGGGCCGATATTAGATATTACTGAATATCACAATGTCTGCTGTCTATGTGGTATTTTTCCCAACATCCAATATCCAGCAGCTGTTACAGCATCTTTCGGCCTTTATTTTGAAAAGAAAATGCACATATAGCTGCTGTGACATTGAATGCATATTGCTGTTTGACGAGGTGGAGAGGTTATCACAGGTCAGTAGGCATGATGTAAACATACATGCAACGCTTTCATCAAAAGACATGGAGGACTTAGTTTTGAAGACCAATGCCAGCTTGCTAATTTGGCAATATTTCAGGTTTAAAGTAGGAAAAAATGGCGAGCCAAAGGATTCAAGTATGTGTATCGTCTTTGCTGCCCGCAGGTGACGACAAAACAATCATGATATGAGGGCAGGACAATATCTTGGGATTTCGACCAAGCCTTCTTCAATCCTTTCTTGTGAGATAAAAAAGTTTTACCTCCAAAAGGCTCTTTAAACATTTCAATTAATGAATCAAAGAGGAAAGATCAAACTTGAGATTTCGTAGCTGTCAAGTAAATATGATGCATCTACAATAAAGTGATGTTGAACTTTCTAGAAATTAAAGAATCCTCCATGAGTTAATATCTCCTTCACCGGGCTGTCAGATTTACAGTCACTTTACATCATGTTGAGTAAAGCTTATTAAAGATGTTAGTCAGTGTCTTTTCTTCCTTTATTCAGCCGCTCAGTTCCTGCTCAGACATTTAGATGTATGACAGGATGACAACAGAGGGTTTACAAACATGAGGAGTGAGTAAATGGCCCACTGTTCTCTGACAAAGCAGAACGTTGTAACGCTCGGCGCTCAGCTCGCCGCTGAAAACAGAATCGGCTCAAACGACAGCTTTTGATATTCACTAGAAAGGACAACAATGGCTGGTGGGGAGAGTGTCTGCCTCGCCCAAGTTGTGCAATGGAGGCCGACGATATGATGGAGTCTGCCCACTCATCTCTGTGACAGCCAGTGAAAAAAGCAACAGAAAGTAAAAAACAGGACACACGGGCGTCTGTGATGATTATTCACGGCATTCTAAAAATCCATCTGTCAAATTATCGCCCACTGTTCCCCCTGCGGCCTCCAACGAGGCGGTAAAGACAATAAATAGAGAAATCAACACATCTCGATATCATCAAGGCTTGTTTCCGCCTAAATATAACAAACAAAAAGGCTCGTATGAGTCAGTGCATGAAAACAAACTGACCTTTATGTAATTTCTTGTGATTTAACCAAACTTTCTGATACACATGGCTCTCAGCGCCCAGCCGGTGCTCCAACAAGTTTAAACAAAAGGACAAGAATTAAAAAGATTTGCACCAAACTTCTACAAATCCTCTTTGGGAAAACATGCACATTTTAACAAGCACAGACGATTTTATCTGCATTATTAGTTAAATACAGGAATTAAGATGACTGAGAACAGTAATCCATAGTTGCACTCAGTTTGTCACAGTACCAGTGTTTCACTCAATCTCATCTCGTACTGCTGCAACGTCAAAATACTTCAGAATAAATTACGAGCAGAGGTGGTTTTCTAATGTTTCACTGCTTTTACATGTTTCACATCTTTTCCTTTTATGAAGCAGACTTTACAACCAGACCTTTTCAGAACCTCTGTCAGTGTGACTTGCAGGTCAAATTTTTGCTTAAACAATGACACAATTTGACTGCTGCCAAATGTTAGCAGTCGATTAACATGGAAACTACTGTTTGATGGAGCAAGTAAAAAATTCTCAAATACGGGGTAAAAATAATCTTGGGTTAGTTTCTTCCTGTGGTCTTGTGGTGTCACAGTTTGACACCTTCACTAGGGCCTGACTGATGACCTGCTGATATTATCGGCACTGACGTTCTGTCAGATATATTGATATTGGCATTTTGTGTCCTAGATATGCATCCATATTTTCAGTGTTTTGAAACAATGTTATCACCCTGTTTACTGTCTAGTGGTGGATCGAGGAGTTATCTGTACCTCATTAAATGATGTCAGGTTAAGCTTTTTGGCGATGAACTTCTTGAGGTGGAGGACTGTGGCTTGTGCTGAACAGCGGATCCACTTGCGCTTCAGACCTCGAAGCTTGCTGCTGTTGCACTCCAAGCAGATGCTGACCTGTCAGAGGCAACACAACACACGCAATCATCATTAACAAGGTCATTCCCACCTGTTTCAGGTTAAAGGACAACATTGTTTGCAAACCATATTCCTGGATTTCCTAATATAAAATTCTAAGACCATAATTCTCGGAATGGTAATGAAATCTGGCAGGTTTCTGCTAGTATTTGTCAAAAATTGACAAATGTTTCTTCTTGCCCATGATTTGTCATTAAGACAGACTTCAGGATTTTAAACGGACAATATGATGGCTGGTGAAGTCAGTCTGGCACTGGTGCTGATGTCCAGTTCTGCTTGTGCTGCACGTCCCACTGAACCAGTCCGCTCTGTTTGTTTTGCTTATTGTCTTCTTTCATGCGACCAAGCGTCACTGCCACTGGCTCGTGCCCTTGTTTTTCCCCTGAGGTGACGCGGTAGGTGGTTTTGGCAGTCGATGGTTGCAGGAGTCAGAATGCATTACTGCCACTGAGCTCCTGCCTCCACAGCTCAGGAGAAAGAAGAGAAGGACAGAAGCCTTTTATTTCTTCATCTGTGTGTCCCTCTGTCACACCCCCCGTCTGTCTGAGAAACTGATGTCGTGTTGTTTTTTTCCTGTCTCAAAAGAGAATTAAACTTGGAAATCATCTCTCTTGTCAAATAAAACCTGGCAGCACTTCGGTGCATCCACCATCCTCCTATAAGCAAAGAGCAACAGTGTAATATAGCTGCTTTAAAGTAGCGCCGGCGATGAGGGAGGCTCATAATGTGAAATAAAAGCCTTGGTGGTGATCTGGTCTCCACAGCAGCTCCACGGCACTTTCATTGCATTACAGTACATTAGTGACAACGTCGTGGAGCCAAAGAGTCGTGCTGCAGCTTAATACACTCTGAGACGTGACTGATGCAAGAGTGAGGCACATCAAGAAAATACCATGCAGAGAAAACTTAACACTAGTTTACAGGCTCATTACCGAGTCCTGCGTGCTTAAAGAATTGTGAGGTAATCTGCTTGGGTTGTTTTTCTTAAATCTGTGTGTGTGTGTTTGTGCAGAAGAAAAGCTTTAGTCTTTCTATGTGAGTATCAAGTTTAGACCAATGAGTAATCAGGCTTTGAGAATTTACAGATTGATTAATAATTCAGAGCAAAGCCGTGTTCTCTGATTGCACCAAGTAGACTCTTTAAGCCCCAAATAGCAGTTTTTTAAGTTTATATCTTGTTCTAAACTTTTCTCACCTCACAGATCTTATTCAGCCAACACTTTTTTAATCCTATTCAGTTAAATTAACCTATATAACTACTCCCTGAATAACTGTGGCTGTATCGTAATCCTTTCTTGGTGCGTCGCTGTTTTCATGAGCTTTTTCTGGCCCTGCCTCACGCCTCACTCTCTGAAAGGTTGTCCAGAGACAGCAGGGAAGTGTTCTGGAAGTCGGCCATGCGTGCTGGTTCTTACATCCGAGTGGCTTCTACATCTTCGGTGACATGGTGATGGGAGGGCGGGCAGCATTCTGGGACAATTTTGCCCCTCATCTTTATTCTTCCAGATGGAAACTGCTGTGATGATTCGTCTGGACTTCTTCCTCTTTGCTTTAGTTCAGATTTATCACGTAGGGCCAAAAATGCCCTTAAAAAGTACTATCTTGTTTTGCATTTTCCAATACTCTCTGCTTTTCTAATGCACTTAATCTTTTCTTTTGACATCCTCTGCTCTCTGCAGTCTGGGTGGATTGCTGCTTTCTTGGAAAACAGCATTACACAGCATTTAGTGTCCTCAAATGTCCCTTTACTGCCTTTAAGCTGAATGAAAGTTAATAATAACAGAAAACAAACCTTCCATCCTTTAAAAAAACTTGAAGCTAGGAGTGGGAGGTACGTAAATGTGAAACCTTCATCTTGTCATTATATTATCCAACTTTTCTCGCTGCTTGAGCAGTGTGAATGACTGGATTATTCAGACAAGCTGCTCTTCTTCTGAGGATAAGTTGCAGCATTAGTTTGGAGTGCTTGCTCATTTACACAATTCGTTCCTATTCCTGACGTTTAGGCCGCCAACCACAGTCCACCAGACTCTTCTGTCCCATGCTTTCCTCCTCAGCTGTTTTCAAGTCAGTCCACTCTGCTTTATGTCTGTCTCGAGGTCTCTTTGTCAGGTCTTCTTGGGTTGACCTCTTTTCTGCCCAAAAGTCTAGCTTCACCCTTTTGTGCCGGATCAGTGTGCCAGGTACTCCAGCAGATGGGTGCCAAAAAGTAGGACAACGTGGATCAGTTATTTTGGTACCATCCACAACCTTTGACAATCTTAGGGTTGTGTACCGAACTGATCTATACTGATCTATAAATGGGTTCCGTCTAAGAGTCTGCATGGTGGAGCTGGCACTTGGTGTCTGGAGTGCCGAATCTTTCACATCTTCCTCCCATGATCTCCTCTTCGATGGGTTGTTGACCTGTTCTCGGCAACAGATCATTGTTGCTAATGGCATCAGGCCAGTAGATGGCCATGTTGATGAATGTTTTATCTTTGTCCTTCTGGATTTGTCCTCCATGTCTCTCATCTGTAGATCAGTTTAGGCCTGATGTTGGAGATGACAAGTCTGGAGTTTGCCGGTTAGTTTGGATTGTAAAGATTTTGAACCTCTGCAGTTTGACAAGCTCTACAGATGATCTTTAA
>JAQFJA010000026.1:24563363-24578939 GCA_029874485.1 Naso brachycentron | reverse complement strand
CAGAGAGAGGGGGAATGACATGCAGCAAAGGGCCACAGGTGGAATCGAACCCGGGTCTGCTGCGCGAGGACACAGCCTCTGTATATGGGGCGCTTGCTCTACCGACTGAGCCACCAGGCGCCCCTTAAAACATTAATTTTTGGAGCTCTGGTAGCTGCAGTATGAAGATGCCCCTTGAAACTAAAAAACAAAAGAATGAAAATATAACTAAATAAATCAAATATAAAATGTGACACAGGGTGAAATCCGAGGACAAGAGAACTGACTTCAGTTTGTGGTTTCACTCTTTGTTCAGACAGCACACCTGCATTCATTTTCAATACATACTAGCCCTTTGTCATTAAAACAAGATCAAATAACAACTGTTTGCTTTTGTGTAGATATTTGTTCAGCAATGGCTGTTGAGCCTCTGCTGTGTGACAACAGGGATAATACTAGATGTAATATAAGATTAAACATAAAAGATAACAAACATCTTGGCTGAGCTCAGTTCAGTTCAGGTCAGCTCTGATCTGCAGCGGCTGCTGCATTCAGGGTCATTTGAGGATAGCAGCGGAACTCGTCTCAAATAGACGGTCTGCATCCGCTGCAATCCATGTCCTACTTTCAGCAGCATATTGGAGAATCCTGTGATCTCTGTTAACAATCTGGTATTACACATGTCCTTGTAATAAAGTGCTTAAGATGCAAAAATCTGCACATATTAGCTGTAATCTTGGCCAAGGATCTCTTATTGCATGTTATACTCTTTTTCTGTCCAGTGAAGGTGAAAATGTTTCAGTATACAAGATCTCAGGACAGCACCAACATAAATTCTCATGTGTGTGCAGTTGTGCCTGTTATCCATCTTTAAGCTGCAGCAAACAGTATTTGTTCCTTCATTTCATCAGGGAGAAGAGGCAGTAACTGTTGTTGTCTCTCATCCTTTTTTGAATAGGTTCATACATTTGTGACTGTTCAGCAATCAAAAGCTTATTTACACTCTAAGCATTATTTTCATGTATCTGTTTGTCCTCAAGAGTCTTTTAAACAACAGCTGAGACAAAGAAGCACAGTTATTTGTACGTTAACAGGAATACAACAATTTATTCTGAACAGAACACAAGAGATAATCAGATCAACCAAATGTTAGTGATCAAAGCAGTGAAATGAGATTTTATAGAGATATAATACAAACTTATGATTACTGACATTACCCATTAATCTGTTGATTATTTTTTGGACTGATCAGTGAAAGGTCCATACCAGTGTTACTACATGTCACTGTCCTTGTCAACATCAGCCACATGGGTAACATAAACCCCACCCCTTTTTTCCCCAGAATAGCTTTATCTATGATATGTCGTGTGTGTTTACATCTTGCCCATATTCAATAAACGTTACAGAAAGTATCTGAAAATGTATTTTCTTTTAGTTAAAACAACGTCTATGTCAAACTCCTTCTTCACGCTAATATTCAAGCAAGGAATGCAGCACTTGTGAGGAACTATTCTTCCAGGCGTAATAACTTTTGTCTCAACAGCTCCCGGCTCCCCTTTCTCTTATCTTATTCAACGATTTTTGACCAAATAAATGCAGGCATTCTCTTTAGAAGATGAATTACGTATACCTAGCGACTTTCACGTGTCCTACAGTGTTTCTATACCCTGTTTCAACATGAATGGCAGTGAATGAGATCTAAAAATGCAGTCAGATTATAAACATGGTCGAATTTTAACAACATTTTTAGAAGATAGGGGCGATCTCTGCTAATGGTGAGAAGTCAACACTAGACTGGTACGGTCTTTTAATCATTTCGGCTATACCATATCAGAGGGAAATGGAAAAAACTCTCTTTGAACATCTTTAAAATATCTCCTTTTGTCACACCAACCACAAATATTCCATAATCAAAAGCAGATATTAATATCTGAGAAGCTGTAACAGTTTTTGGTATTTTTGCCTTAAAAATAGTTCAAAACAAATTTGACAAATTGGCGGAACTGTTCAATTAACCAATTAATTTACTAATGTTGCATCATTCAAAATATCATACATAACAATGCTAACCTAACCTGCTAACCTTAAAAACAGTCAGAGGAACAATTTAAACATTAATCTGCACTCAGAAAGCATATGAATCTTTTACCTTCAAGAGCTTCAGAAACTGACATTTAGTACAGACCTCAGAGGAAAGTAAAAGGTGGCTGAGCTCCTCTCTGTCACATTGTAATTATTCACAGAGCGACTGTGGGTTCATCCTCACGCATCCTCCCACTGAAACCTGCCAGGCAGCAACTGCTTCCCACAAACCCACTGACACGCTCTCCATTCACACCAGCAGCACGTTCAGAAACCAGTCTCTCTGGTTTCATCAATCATGTTCAACACCCAGCAAACCAACCGCATCTGCTCCATCACAGCCGCCTTGTTTCCTCATGTGTTGGTTGTGCTTGAATCATAAATAGATTTCATGATGCCATATCTCATCACTGTCATCATTTGTAGGTTGTAACATGCTCATCCTCCGACCCAGTGGCTCCGAAACAGAGTCCAAAAACAAGATTGTGGTTACCTGATAAAAGCCAACTTTATCTTAACAATGCTGTATCAGCACCGGAGAAAGGTCCGGCTGCACCCATTGTCCAAAAAAAAGAAAGAAAGAAAGAAAGAAAGAAAAAGAAAAAGAATCAAAACGCTGTGGCTTGTTTGTAATTCTTTAAACCAATCACAATCGTCTTGGACCAAGCATAGCCGAGAAGCAACCATGTTGCACCAAGTAGACGCTGCTTCATTTTTAGGGTTCAGCCTCCAAAAAAGGTGAACACAACCCAAACCCAACAGAGCTAAGTTTAAACTGTCCTTAAGAGCATATGTTGGTGATGTTACAGATGATACAGTATGTGCACATTTTCCTAGTCTTTGGTAAATAAATGAACGTGGCTAACATTTACAAGAGATTATTTCCCTCCGAACATTTTAGCTGTGCTGATAAGATGAGAAAAAAACAGTTTAAAGAAATCCCACTAAACACAAAGCTCTCTAGCAGAGAAATGTTTCTCTCTCTTCAGACAAATGGTCACTCTAGGCTGATATGGATAAATGATATAACAGGTGCTAATGAGAGACTGTGCGGTCAAAACACTGCAGTGATTAAATACAATTAGCTTAACCTGACCTGATTTAGACAAATATTTTTTTAACCCACTTGAACTGAAATCCACTGCTTTTAATGGTTGCTTTTAATGCTGGTGAATGGAATTATTTGCACCAGTCGCTTTTAATACGAGGATCAGCTTAAATAAAAAACATTTTGAAGGTTGATTTTATGTTTGGTGCCTTTACATAACAATCTGAAAGTCGAGCTGCCTCTGAAGGGCAGAAATAGCAGCACAGATGAGGGATCAGGACGTCAGTGGTGTCACTGTGTCAGGGTGAGAGGTCAAACGCCCAATTTGATCCGTGAGAAGTGCCAACTGTGCGTATCCAATGACCACAGTGGTAAGTTCTTAGCTAAAGTCTGCTGTCCACAATTTTACACCTCAAAAAAAAAAAAAAAAAGCATTTTGTGTGATCATTTTAGCTTCTAACTCGTATCAGAAACGCTCAATAAATGGTGCAACTATGACACAATGACAGGGGCTGTCAATAAAAATATTTACTTTATTTATAAGGACACGTGTTCCTGTAGCAATATTTAAAATGCAGGTTTTAGAAAAAGATCAGTATCCAGCATCGAGCATGGAAATCAGAATAACTCATGAGATGACACTATCATGATACATTCCAACAATAAAGAATCTAAAGAAATACAGCAATTCTATAGAAATGAAAAGTTTGCAAGACAATAATATGTGATATATCATGGTATCAGTGTAACATTAGAACAGGCACAAAGCGAGAATCATGTTTTTATTCACTGCATGGTGGTGGTGGTGTCAATTTTGCAGAATTTGACAACTGAGATGAAACAATGTGCAAAAAATGCAGAGTCTGAGTTTTGTGCCTTTCAAACTAACATACATCGACCGAACTGTCCAATTCCACTCACTCCAACGTTAAATAATCACAAACTAACAAAAGGCTGAACTGGAAAGACAGGGTGACAAATGCATGTTATCAAGTAATGACTCAAGTAAGTCATACTGGCAGGGAAATCCATTCAGAGAGCAAGCATGTTTGAATTAAACGAGATATTTGGTGTACTGCAAAAGACAGCAATACATTATATTCTCATATTGATCTTTTTTCCCCACCCCCTATGACAGGTTAACAAAATCTATAAATAGATTTTAAATTTAAAGCTAGAAAAAGGACTGCATGATTTTGAAAAAATGTCATAGTCCATTATTTGGTATGATGTTGCAGTTGCCATACGATTGGTAATATAAGAAGGAAAGATCATTTTTATGGCCACTTTTATTGAAATACATTCTCATTAATATGGGGTGATTTTTGCAGGGATCTGCACCAAACAAAAATGTTTTCTTATGTAGAAATGTTTTCATATGTCTTCTGTAGAATGTGATGTAGGCCAGGACAACTCTGCAGCACCACAATACTTGAATTAAAATTAAATTTTGACACACACCTTTCTCTACTAAATATTGCACCTCCCAGCATTTTAAAAATTGCAGTAGCCATATTAAGATTTAAATTTAAATTTCAATTAAGTTTTGAGCCATAGCTAGAAATGACGCAGGTGGCCGCGGGTGAAACAGATGCCAAAACAACAAACACTGAACAAAGACATTAAAATAATTAACAGCCCCACATATGTGACCACATGATCATTTTCCTTGGTTTTCTGCACACAATCATCAGGACAGACGTTAGCTACATCTTTTGCTGCAGCTCTGTTAGTCTGCTGTAATGTGTTGTTTCCATATTTGCATGCTAACATCAGAGCCCACAGTTAGCTATTGTGACAAGAAAGTTCTGCTACCACACAGAAGCTTTTCAGCTCCCCATGCATTCATTAACTTTGAGCCACTAATGTAAAAGTCTTAACCCATGCAAACACACAGATATGAGTCCTCTGGATGCAGCTAAGTCCAAAGATTAACAACATTTGCAGTCAATCATGGGCTGAACAACTGTCTTAGTAGCTGATAAGTACACACAGAGGCAGACGCACACACACTCAGAGGGAAACACACACGGTCTGGCATCACAAAGAGCCCCTGTTGGCCTGCCTGTGGGCATTGGAGTGTTTGGCCTCAGTATAAATTGGCTGCCAGCTGGAGCGACGGACACTGAAGGCCTGCATCAGTGGACAGAGCCAGGAGGAGAGGCCTCTTCTTGTTGTGGAAGCTCTGGCCTCACTTCAAAACACACACACATGCACACACACCTCCTGGGCCACACACACACAGAAAAAAAAAATGCACACAAACTACACAAAAACTTCAACATTCTCTTCTCCACACATGCAACAGCACACACATCCACCGTCACACACACTGTTATTGTCTGCTCTTAATTCTGTTTGATGGCCCTCAATCCTCCAGCCAGGATTTGGTGCCTGGGGAAATCAGGCAGACAATAGACGCGATCCAAAGAGAAGCAGACTGCGGCCAGCCAGGAGGCTGCGCGAGCTGCCAACAGGCAGAAACACTTGAATAATTGAGCTTTGAGTTTAGGTTGTGAAGGCCAGGAGTGAAGTTAGCAAAGCTAACGTGTAATACGCCTCACAGGTCGGTCACAAACACAGAAAGACCCAAACACTGAAACTAAAAGACGGTGATTACATCATCTTATACTACTGTTTCTGCCTATGAGTCTAAATTTAATTGTAGAGTCTTAAAAAATGAAATGTGGCAACCTTCTAGTCACACATCTGAGCATCTGAGAGGGATGAAAACGGAAGCAAGGCAGAAATTTTCTCACGTACTGTGTGAAACCGAACTGCTATCAAGGATAAGATATTTTCTCTCCTTCACTTCAAGCTGAGCGTGTATCAGAGTGAGCAGTGAGGAGGAAGAGATGGAACATCAAGTACTTTTTCTTCTCAGCAAGTCTCTCCCAGAGGCAAGAGAAGCATAGATTCACACGTCTGATCAGGCTGACAAGATAAAAAACTACACCACCGAACAAAAATCTGTACTCTATAAAAGTCCATCTACCTCGCTCACTCACTGTACCAGGTAAGCCGCCAGCGTTTGGGCGCAAATATATGTGACGAAAACCTGGTTATTAAAACAGAAGAAGTGGTTGGAACTCACCATCCATATACAACGATATGGATCACCAGCCAATGAATGGAAACTAAATGGTTTATTTTCTGTTTTTGCTCATTAAGAACCCAAAAGCAGAACAATCCTGAGTCACAGCAAATGTGGAATGAGGCAGGAAACAGACTTCACCTCAAGGAGTACAAAAGCAGAATGAGTAACTATCAAAAGTCACTACAGTGGAAACAATTCAACTAAAGATCATTCTTACTCAACCAGGGATTACCGACTAATTGTTGGGTAATTTTTCAGTCTACACTGATAAAAATCTGAGGACTTGCTGCTTTTCTTCATCCGGTGCTAGTAGATCAAATATATTTGGGTTTCAGACAAGACAAGCAATTACAGTGTGTCATTTCAGGGTCTAAGAAGTGATTTTCACTTTTTTTGACATTCACTTTTTTGTTTAAAAAAATATGGACTATTAGATGCCCTATACACACTCTTAAAAAATAAAAAAAAAGCTTGGATTTGACACAATGCACCTGACCCTAAAGGGTAAATCGCTGGTCAAAGCCGTTCACATGAGGTCTTCCTCATCATTTGAAGTCTATCCAGTTCAGCTGTGTTTAGACCAAGCAGTACAGTTTAGTTCAATACAGTACTCATTGGAACAGTAACAGATCTAGCTTGCGTTGCCTACCATGGCCATGCACTTGGTAGGTGGGGCATATGGGGGATGGCGGTAGCCATGTCAGCTATGTAAGAATTGTGACATCATAGCAGTGCGCCACAGTGCAGCTCAACAAAAAATTCAGTGAAAAAGAAGAATGCGACACAGCAAACAAAGACACTCCTGATTCTTCACTCTTGCTGTCGGGGAGAAATTTGAACACGGAGTGTATTGTGTTTGTCCTTTACTCCCCCTGTCACACGGAAGTGACAACCCTGTCAACCAATCAACGGGCTGCAGTGTGTCTAGCTCCACCCTTAAGGTGCCAGATCAGTGTTCAAAGTATCTCAGTAGAATAACAGGCTGGTACAGATCGTGTACTTTGGTACCATCCATAACTTTTCACAATTGAAATGCAAATGGTTGTGTCCCATTCTGTACCAAACCGAACTGCACTGCTTGGTGGAAATGCAGCTTTAGACCAGAGCCAGGAGCTAAAGCTGGGGGCCACTTCCATGGTTAAGATTTTAACCACGAGAACTTTCAATCAATTTCAAGCACCTTCGTGATCACAGAAGACTTGAAGTCACTAAAAAATAAAACAGGTTTAATTTTATAGTTGCTCATGAATTACTTTTGTTACCAGTGTTCTTCCTGACTGGCCCCTTTTTTTAACCAAAGTTAAGCCCCTTTGATGTGAGCAGAGCTGTAAGTGCATTAAACTCAGGTCAGGGGCAGATTTTTGAAACCTGGTTGAACCCATTCACACCAATCACTAATCAGGCTGACAAGACAGAAAACTACACCACCAAACAAAACCCTGTACTCTATAAAGTCCACCTACCTCGCTCACTCACTCTGCCAGGTAAGCCGCCAGCGTTTGGGCACAAATATTTGTGACAAAAATCACCAATTGTCTGTCAAAAGCACTGAATACAGACACACATCAAGGGTCTGATATGTTATTTTTGTATTTTACAAAAGCTCAAACAAACTGTTCATGTCTCGGACTCTTTATCATCAACAGAACCGTGTTACACATCCAAGGTCATAGTGATGCCACATCTGTTTTCAGCTGTTCTATTTACGAAGGCCAGAATGATCCTGTTATTGATTGCAGGATCTGATGCACTCTGATGAGAAAGTGAGCAAAATAATAACTACACAGAATGTCGAGCTTTTGTTTACGTACTTGCATGTCCTTGAAGGTTTCAACTAATTCAATGCATCCACAGATTACATGTTTATAAAACAGCATGTCTGAAGCTTATTTGGTTTCTCTATTAAAGCATGTTATTGTGCTGCTTGAAGTAGGACGAAACCCATTTACAAGATTTCTAAGGAACTGTGTGCCTGTCCCCTGCTGTGTTAAAACAATAACTGTGGGGATGTATTGTGTACATCAGTTTTAGTCATGTGTTGTTCAAGATAGGGGAAAATACAGTGAGATTACAGCTTTCACACTATCTGGGTTGGCGGTTTCTTTCTGTTACTAGAAGACAGCACTCATGATAAAAGCCTCAGGGATTCCCGTCGGAGCCACTAACACAAAAACGCACACACGCATGACTGTAAGGAGCTTTGGATAAATGTTTCCTTTGAATGGCAGATGCTATTAGCTGTCAAAATGGGCTCGTTATCCAGCTCCTTCCAGTTATTTAACTGAGGGCGCTATTATGGAGCAAAGGGTTGTCTTTCTGTGCAGACAGAGGCACAAATGCAGCCTTCACATAAGGAGAGGATATCAAAGAGTAAACATTCTCAACACCCAGAGGCTCAGGACACACTGGACACCCCAACGGCAGGAAGACAATAGAGATAAGCTTTAAACGAGGAACAGAGGCTCTGAAAAAATCCACTGAAACATGTTGTGTATTTCTCCCTGTACCCATCAGCTAAAACACATTCCAGACCTGATTTTTACATGTTCTTACATCTGCTTCTTTAAATGACTTGTGTTCACCTAAAAAAGTAATTCATTAAAAATGAATTACTTATTTTTTCATTTTTAATGAATTACTTTAGTGGAAATGCCATAAATGAGTTATATTTCCCCATTGATATCAGCATAAACGACATGCTCACACATAATACATAGCTATATCATCACATTTTAAGGTTTAAATGGCAAATAGCTCATCATCAAACATCTGGCAGTTAAAGAGCAAAATGATCACTTACTGAATTTGTGTTTCTGGTCACTTGGTGAAATTAAGCCTCTTATTGATTTATTTTTGCTCTGTTTTTGGTCTCCCCCCATCCTGCTGACAAGGTTGTGTACAGCGACTTTTTAAAGCTTTTTCACTTTAAACAGTTAACGACTATGCTTTTAGAGTAACCAGAGTGAGCTAAAAAAGTAAAGCTGCACAAACAATAACAGGCTGAACAATGAGCTGAAGTAGGCATGTGCCAATTTGTGATTAGATCGTAAATCGGTCAATAAAACAAAACAAAAACAGCAGAATCACCTTTTAAGGCACCTTTAACTATCTTATTATCATAAGATGTTACAAAAAAATAATCTATAATTTGCCCCCTATTGCATGCATTGAAAGATGTTGTTTCTAGTGGACTGAAAAATCTGCCCAGCGAGTAGTTTGACAAGTGTATTAAATCCTTAAACCTTAATTACAACCAAGTTTGCCTACCGTGTCAATTTTCAGTGGCTGACACCTTTTCATACGCTAACCAAAACTCTGCTCTCCACTCCATATGAGTAAGACTATAATGTTAAAAATATGATTTGAATGGTGAAATTTAATATAGCCTCGGATAATGTTAAACTGAACCTGCTGCAATGTCGCATCGAGTTGGAGCAATTCTCGCGCAGAAAAGACTCCAACACACACCACGCACCAACACACAAACTTTGTCTTGGTGCGTGACCTTACCCATAACCGAAAGTAGTGCGTGACTATTAGCTTGTATCAAGCCTGCCTCGCATATCATACAGTGCTGTACAGAGAGAGAGAGAGAGAGGGGTCTGCTGGGTGAGCTAGATTGACTTTTAACAAGAGAGAGAGCGGCACACTGCGCTGTCAATTTATTAGCTTGTCTCAACAGAAAATGTTCTCTCTAGACACTATAGAGCTCCATAAACTCAAAGGGCAAAAGCAGATTCAGGTGATAATTCTCTGTTAGTTTCATCACTATATGTGACATCTGTCACAGTGTCACTTTGATGTCATAGGAGCATTTGACATATTCTTACTAAAAAATATCGATTAATGCTGCTTTAAGTCAGCTCTATAGAGCTTTTAGCTTCTTTCAGTTCACTGTTTCAGTTTCACTGCCCTCAATTTTGCAGTTTTTGTTTAGTGTCAACACTCTCATCACGCAGCCATTTTTTATGAAAACTCACAGATTAGCCCAATGCATGCTCCTCACCCAGCATCAACCAGCAAACAGTTAGCAACTAGCTGGGAAACAGAGCACTTTGCCACTAAAGAATGG
Organism: Naso brachycentron; assembly: GCA_029874485.1. Lineage (NCBI taxonomy): Eukaryota > Metazoa > Chordata > Actinopteri > Acanthuriformes > Acanthuridae > Naso > Naso brachycentron. The sequence continues at coordinate 24,568,661 of JAQFJA010000026.1, read as the reverse complement.
ATATCCCAAAGGTTTCTCCTCTTCTTGTAACAGTCATAAAATGCTTGTAAATAACCTTTTGTCTTGACTTCAGTGAGCTGTGTGTTTCTGTGTTGCCCTTCACAGATATCAGTGTCAATTAAACTGTGGTTCAAACAATTATTTTCTTTGGACTTTCTAAGGTTAGGCAACCCTGCACATGACTCCCCACAGTTTGTTCCAAACAAACAAGTGTTGTCTGTGGAACTGTTGTTTTACATTTGGGAAAGATGTGCAACATGCCGAGTGTTTACACAGCAAATGAAACAGCTTCTGCAAACCTGATGGGGACTAAATCAACACAATGTTACATTATGAGAGAGAGTAGAGGATTTTTTTCTCATATGAAAGAATGAGGACGCTTTTCTGCAAACAATGGCTTGATCTGTAATGTTGATCATTAGGTTCACGGCTCTGTTAGCTCTGGATAACGGCAGAGTTCTTCAAGCTGCAGCCATTCTTAACTGCAAACACTGATAACCTCACTTGACCTTAACTGCTCATTTCATCCATAGGTCTGGAGAGTCTGTGTTCTTCTGTGAGATAGAGAAAGCATAACAATCATCAGTTCCAAAACAATCTGATTAAACATCGTTAGCTTCATTATTACTCTGCGGCTAATTTGCCATAAATTCAATCCACCAGACAGCACTGATTCCAATAAAAAGTCAACTTTAATTAAGTCACCACACACAAGTAATGAGCAGTGCTGACTGCTGCTCCCAAAGTGAAGGAAAACAAGGGGATAACAAGCAAAGCAGCTGTACAAGTTGAAACTATTCTATTCATAGAAATTGTGTGTTGGCAGGAGGAAAGAACATTTTCTTTCTCAACTGTCAAATTAAAGAATTCACCAAATACAAGAGAGATAACGAGGCTGTGTAAACCTGCAGAATATTAAGTATCTCATATTACGGCACTCAGGTAACACTGAGCTCTTGACATACTTCATTATGATGCAGCAAAGCTGGATTATTATCAACCTGTGTTTCAGTTCAGTGTTTATGTTGGCAAAGCTCAGCACAGATGGCTGAAAACACTTTAAAAAAGAAAAAGGCAGCTTGAGAAACAAATAAACCCGAGTCAGCTTCATCATCAACCTCCTGACAGCTGAAAGTGACAAGTGGATTACATCAAAGGCTGTCAGAACACTCAATGTTTTTGTTGTTTCCTCACAGAAAAAATACTTCCTGTCGTATTTCAAGTCACAGCAGTGAGCCGAGCTTTCATGCAACTGTGTAATCTTGAATACATGTCGCCGAGATGCAAAGCAGCTCTTTTCTATCCCAGATAATCATCCTTGGGACCACCAGCAGCCGGCCAAATGGTGCTTTATTTTGGCTGCATTAGCAACATGTAGTTCACCAGTCATTCTGGAGGGCAACCAACCGGCCTCTTGTCCATTCTGACTCGTGTAGTATATATTGGTAGATGAATACATGGATGCACCATTGACTTATAAAGGCCAACAACTATTTCTGTCAATTTTAAAATTAGTGACAAATTAAGACACCTATTTAATATTACACAGTATATTGTGAGACCTCGACCCCTTTTGCTGTGCAAAAAAAAATAAAAAATCAATACAGCAGAGTACATCAGTTTTTTCTTTTTCATGATACTGTATTGATAATCCAGGCCCTGGCATCGATACAATAACAATTTCATGTTATGGCACCTTCATCAATGTGTTCAGTGACAGTGTGCAATGCAAATGCCATTATAATTATTGAGACACAAATTTTAAATTACTTTTGACTCAACTTGTCAGCTGAGTTATCAATATAATGTGACGTTCACATTAAACACCCAAGTGGTACACAGTGGGTTGTATTCTCAGCTCTATTTTTAAATGTTCAGTACATTATGTAATGTATTGCAATGTATCATCATACATATGGTATTGTGAGGTCTTTACCAGTACCCGGCCCTATTTTGTACCACCTGCAACGAAGGAACTGTGGAAACTGAACTTGATAGCATCAATGCTTACTGCAGATTCCATCGTGCTCTGCTGCAAGTCTGCTGCTTAAGCTGATCGCAGACACTTAAAATATTGCCAAAAAAGCAACTTTAGCTGTGCTTCATGAAGAATATTCACTGATGCAGCCCATCATGACGAATTATCGAGCTTCTTCCATGAAGCTGCAGAAACCACTTATGAGCTTTTCAACCGTTAAGCAGTTTTTTAATATTTCTGACTGTGTCAGACAAGAACAAAATGCACTTGGCAAGATTTTACAAGCTAAGATAAATAGTTTAATCAGCTGAGCTGAAGTGTCAGGACACTCGGTGCTACACTGATGGTCAGACACCGAGCTGAATTCAGCTTGAATATCACCAGCTGGACACTTCTTCCCCAATAAAGATCAGACTACAGGGACCAGTGCGCTTAAGGCAGGCACTGAATATGTTCTAACTTCAGGATCACAGAGGAAGAGTTGTGCAAAAACACACTACGGCACAACAGATAAAGATTTTGTCAGTGAAAACGGCTGCAAAGATTTGGAGCTCACTGCAGCATTAAACCACACACATCCAAGCTGTCACTTGCTCAGTTCATTTTTACAACCCAGCTTAAATTAACTGTCTGAAACAAGTTTGATTTTTACAGAGTGCACTCCCTCCATGACGCTGCCCTGAGGCTCAGAGCTCCCAACAACCGCCCACCCCTATTCCAGTTATGCTCAAAATAATGTAAGAGCACAATTAAGACTGAATCAGGCATTTGTCTGGTGGAGATAAAATCAAAGGATTGGCTTTTTATCAGATAAAAAAAGAGGCTGGATACAGTTTCTGCAAAAAGCAAAGGGCTGAACTTTGTGAATTAGTGTTGATTACATAAGACCATTGGAGGTTAAGCTATTATACTGTAGTGCGATTTTTACGACTGCTATTTGTGCTGCAAATAGCACAACAGCAAAGTAGTTTTAGGTTAATGTGCTGCTGGATGTTTCTATGACTGCAATAAACCACCAACACAGTGATTTAAAACATGCTGAATTTTGCAGGAATCTGCAATTGTATTGGACAGTAATCATGACTATTTAAAACATGCTTAATTCTGACATAATGTTTTAGGCTTTATTATTGTGAAAGTAAAAACTGTGACACACACATGTTCTGCTCTTGCTAAAGTTGCACAGTCTCAAACTTGAAGGCTTAAGCTTTATAATTACGACCACATTTCAATTCCTAAAGGACTTCAGTGCCCAAATTCCCTTAACCTACACTCTCTCTCAAAAGGCTCCTGTCAGAAATGTCACTTCTTTTATGAACTCAGCTGTGACCGTGTGCAGAAATCCACCTGCCACTTATCCCGACAACGCCTCAGTGACACAGAGCATCTAAAACCTTTATTTACACAGGGAGGGACTGCCGAGCATTTATTTTCTTTCAACATCACTCTGCTTTATATTCTTAGTTACACATAATAAAACCACAGTCACCTATGATTTGCAACTTAGCAAATTTGACTGGGATTTTGCATTAGGCCAATGAAGGGTTGGAAAAAGTACAAAAAAACTATGTATAGCTGAAGTTAGTAACTTTAGGGTAAACATCAATAACTTTGTGTTCTATTTGCGAAAAATGTCATAATGCCCATAGACAGCTATTGGTAATGACGTGGTCTGAGGGTATTGCAAGATCTCTGTGTTTTCCCATCATGCCTCTAAAACTTCTGTCACTCACATTCTATTTGCCCCATCAGTGACGCTTTCTGTACTGATTGGGCAGTCTACGCTGCGCTTCTTAGCGACAGGTGACGTCGGTACAAGCCGATTAGCTGTTCACATCTTACGCTGTGATTCGTCTCTGCCGACAACGGAGTGTCTGTAAGTCACACCAACACGACTCCGGCACGGTGCCGGTTCCCGAACCTATTTTTGAACCAGCCAGAGCGTTCACACCGAGAACTTTTTAGGTTCGGAACCTAAAGAGTTGGTTCGCACAGGAACCAAAAAATAGCTGGTTTTTCCTTGCGTACCGTGGTGTATTCAGTGACGTCTACAGTGCGTGTATTTTATCAGCAGTGAGGAAGACACTAACGCTAAACAAAGACGGAAGACAAAGAAGGAAATAAAGACAACGGCTACAACGAAAAAAAATGTTCAGTAGTCTGCCGAAGAAACCAAGTGCTTGGTGGCAATATGGGCCTGTACAGACTGCTCGCAGATAATCAATGCACTTCGCCATGTTGCTGCTGTTGTGTTTACTTCCGCCTACCTTGCGCATTGAGCAATGCCCTCCATTGATGACGGGAGGGGCGGGAACTTGGTTCCATTTAAACTGGTCTGAACACGGGCTGGTTCACCAGAGAGCACCAAGGTTCCGAAATCAACTTGCAGTTACAAAGGATACTTACAGTTACAGCCATGCAGACGCAGCACCAGCTCATAAAGCTTTCCTTTTACTTTGTAATTGAATCTTTTTTAAATGTGGTGAGGTACAGTTACTTCCAACAATATGTCCTATTTAAGTAAAAGTAAAATTACTGATTTTAAAATATACTCAAAAAAGTACAAGTACACAAAAAGCTACTCAATTACAGTAACCTGAGTAAATGTAATTTGTTACTCCACCCCTGCCAATGAAACAGCAGCAGGTCAGGGGAGAGGAGGGAGCGTGTCTTCTTCCTGCCTCACTTTTCTGAGTCAGACAAAAAGACATTCACACTTTCAAATGAATCTATCTAATCTATGTGAGATTTAACCTTGAAGGAAATATATGGGATATTTTCAGTACACAACTCAATAAAATTTTGAACAAAGATACTGCTGTTTTTGTATTTTTTATGCAAAAATGTTGCATAATTGTTCTTTTAAGCCGAGGTCTCTCCATGCACTGTTTTCCAAATTAAGGCCTCATTTCCTTTAAGACCTTTACTTCCTCTGGCGAAGAGGATGTTGCCCCTCATTTCCTCACTTGTGTTGCACCATTGATTTCACAGCAGCAAGGATCTGATGACAGCCCATAAAAAAGACAACATGTTATTACAACTATGCCATAAGAAGAGTACAAATGGCATAAAGTGAAGAAGGTCTAGAACTAACAATTACAGTTATTTTCAATTAAAGTTCTGATGTGGGTTACGTGTCATGCATCTGTCATCACAGACTTTTCTATTTTAAAATGCTTCATGTGGTTTGTCTCCTCTCTTATAATGCCTCTGCTATGGATAGGAACCTCACACAATCCCACTTAAAAAACCCTGAAATAACCTTTTAAGTAAAAAAAAAAGTCCTCAGGTCAAAGTGGATCTCTTCTCAACCTCTTGGC